>JAOQGH010000013.1:6434616-6457137 GCA_025769975.1 Gallinago jamesoni | reverse complement strand
TGTGACCTGGGGGCCTGAAAGACACAGACCCCATCTTTGGTGGGAGAAGGGAGGGCAGAAGCTGGAAAGGATGGGATGGGATGGGATGGGATGGGATGGGATGGGATGGGATGTCCCCGCAAAAGCACTGGGACAGCACCGGTCCCTCCAACCACTCCGATTCTAAGATTTTAAGGTCAGGGCTCTCCGGGGTTCTCCCACGATCTCATCCCTGGACCCTCCCCGAATCGTAGCTCCGGGGGCTCTGGCAGCGGCTGGGCTGGAGGAGCCGGCACCACCTGAGCCCTCTCCCCTCACTGGGCTGCCCGGAAACATTTCCCAGCAGAAAGTTGTTGTCTCTTGGGAATCACCACCCCATTTGTTCTAATTCGTGTTGACGTTTCATTTCACACACTATTAAATGAACCCCTTCGGAAGGATGAAACAGAAATTTGCTTTAGAAGAGAGAAGAATAACGTGTGCTTTAGGACAAAACAAGCTCAGGATTAATTTTTCTGACGTAGGTGATGTCCCTGGCGCGGAGCATCCCTCCAGCCTGGGGCAGCCGTGACGCCGTGCCTGCCACTGCGGCAGCCGGTCGCTAACGGGGCACCACATGCCCCTGTTATTATTACCATTTTTAAAACAGTCGTAGTATTTCTAATTCAACTAATCTTTCCCTCTGTTTGTAACCAGAGCTGAAATGCTTTCTGTAAACACCCAGTTTTCTGTCTGCAGGAACACGACCCGGGATAGTGGAAGGAGAAGTGTAAGGGAACTTAAATGAGTCATTTTTTATTTGACCAATTTAGCAGTGACATATGATATCAATCACGTCTGTTCTGGGTCTGTGGAGGAAGCAGATATCCTGGCATATTTTATACCTTTCTCTGAGCAATATAAAATGACCTTAGGAGATGGAACAAGGTGCTGGAGGCGGCCGTGAATCTCTTTTAGTGGCGGATGGGGCCAGGAGGGAGAGGGACATCCCAGCCCGGACGCTCCGGGGCAGAGGAACCCTGGGGACAGTGGCTCTGAGAGCACATAGGGACGGGCTGCTGCCAGGGGACCACAGCCCCCAGCTTTGGGGGGGTCACGTTAGAGAGAAAAACACAAACTGAGGTGAGCAGAGCTGGAAAATACAGCAGTGAGAATGGCTACCCTAAGAACACAGCTTCCTCCTGCTTTTCATGGGCCTTAACTCCCAACGTGCTACATTTATCTTCTGTGGTGATTAAAGCTCAGCAAAGTCATTAACACTGAGACTTTCCTCACAGTATCACGTTAAGAAATAGACTTTCTTACTTATTTAAAGGCAATAACCCCCTCTCTCCCTTCTAAATCTGCTTTCCCAGGGGAAGCGTAATACTGAGACGTGCTGAGAAGGGGTGCAGTGGTGTTTGGCCGATCTATGATTTTATGAATACTGTAAAAGTACAATTTATGGGGATAAATGAAGGCCATTATTTGCAGAAATCGCCCAAGTTCTGGGTGGCAATGCATCACAGTGACTTGCAGAGGGACCCTCCAGTGGGACCAACCCTCTGCCAGCCCCGTGCCTCGCTCCCCCAGCCCAAAAAGCGCAGCAAAAACTACCGCGGGGGAAATTGGAAACAAGGAAGAATTTTGAGGATGATGTGAACTTGTACTTTCTCAATTTTTAAACTAGTATTATGTCATATAATACCCTTAAAGATATTCCCCAGGGCCAGTCACTTTCACAGTGAATAATATCTAATCACCCATTTCTTCCCATATAATATACTACCGCCTTCTAAATTTGTCGATCTAATTAGCTCTTTCCCCTAACACTCAGTATGATTAAATCTGAGTTAAAACTTTCTGTGCGGCACAAGAGCAGACACACCTGAGCATCTTCTAAATTTAGCAGAGGACAATATTTAATGGGTTATTTTTAATGGATGCTGGAATTGCTGCATAAATGAATTGTGATTTGAATTTCGTCAGCCTCCTTATTTTTTCCTCAGCTCCCTTACATTGTATATCAAGCAGATTAGAAAGAATAATGGAGAAACCTACCTGGTACCATCCATCAAGTATCATTCAGAACTAAATTAACAATGAGCACTTTATGCAAAAAGAGGTGGAAGAAACTGGGTTTCTTTATACTTCAGCTTCATCATTTTATAAGATGTGTCAGACAAGACACATTTGGGCTCATCTCACAGTTTTCATGCGGTTTAAACAGGGCAAACATAAGGGCTGGAAACAATTCCCGAGGATTTTCATAACTTGCATCCAATCCATATTTTAAGAAGATTTGCATATATTTGGGGTAGTTAAAAGGCCCATTTGTGCATTGCAGAGCAATGACCTGCTCCCCTTCTTCCAGACCACTCCAAAGTTCCTGTTGATATCAATCACCAACCATTACCAACCATCACCAACCATCACAAACCAGTAACAGCTTCATCGAGCGCTGAAGCTCCGCAGGTGCGAAGGAAAAGCCGCTTCTCCCACAGCCTCTTCCCTGCTCGGCCACCGCAGGCGAACCCCTCTGCTCAGGGAACCTGATTTTCTTCTTTCTCCACCCAAATAGTGGGTACCCAGAGGAGATGGGGGCGCTGGGCACAGCACTGGGACATGCACCTCTCCCCAAACCTGCCCTGCGCTCTGCCGGCTCCATCGCCCGGCTGGGACACCTGGCTCCATCCTCTTCCCCAAAGCCCAGGAGATGCTGAATTTTCCCCTAAAGCCAACAGGCTCAGAAGCTGAGCCTCGGGGGTTGTCCAAGCCATGCAGAAGCGGGAGATGCTCCCACCAGGGACACCTCCTGCTGCAGCACCCGCGGGGATCTCGGCCCCCGGGAACAGGAGCGGCTCCAGCTCCTGAGCTCAGGAGAGAACTTCAATTGCTCAGGGCAACTGGCACCTAAAGAGACAAAGCAGGAAGGATGGGAGACCTGACAATACCAGATCCAAGAAGAAAGGGGTGAAAATCGGTGATGGGATCTCTTCCAAATGCTTTCGCTGTCATTCGTTAGGCCGGTAGAGGGGAAACCATGCCGTTGTCTCCAGCGCTTTCAGAAAACCCCACAAAAGTCTCTGCGTGCCTCTAATTGGAATTCGCTCTGTTGCCAGAGCAGGAATTTATCTGAATCATGTTGTGAGGGTTGAAAGTCGGTTCTTGGCCCATTTAACTACACAGCCACCTCTTTCATTAGAGTCCACTGGCAGAAAGATAACCAATTCCATCTCCATAATTACAAAGACATCCACAGCAGGAGACAATAAGGTTGTTTCTTACGGAGGATTTGAATTACTTCAATTATCGTGTCTGAAGCCTCCCATTCAGGGAAGCGTGAGGTTTGGGAATACTTCGGAGCAATCAATTGTGCCTGATTGGTTATATTCAATAAAACTAGATGGGAGAAGCTTTTTTTGTTCCCTTTAGGCGATACAAGCTCAAAGACTTGTAAAATCTCTGTGCCCCCTTCAGGGCTGTCACTTGAACAAAACAAAGGCACAAGCTGGAGAAAGGAGAAACTAATATTCTGGGTGTATTTAGGCAGCTTCTCCCTGAAGAACAGTTTATCCCCACACGTCACCCCCCGCGTTCAGAGCCGGGGGAGGTCGGTGCCATCACCCTCCCCGGGCAGGGGCAGAAACTGAGGCAGATGATGGGAAAGGGCTGGGGAAAGTCATCACTTCTGCTGGTGCCAGAGGGGCAGAAGGAAGGAGATCCCGTGTGACACGGGCCAGGCTGGACCTGCTTCCCGTGGAGCCCTGGAGAGCAGGATGGTCTCCTGAACCCATCCCCGACCAAAGCCCGGAGCCACTTGCAGGTGGATTCACTCCACAAGCAAAATCCAGCCAAGCTGAAGTCTGAGCTCCAGTAAGAATTAAGTTCTCCTGACTAATTAAAACGCACTTTTTCTTTCCCTTCTCTCTGCTAGTCAATAAGATAAACAATAGGCCTCTGGAATACAAAGAACCTGCTTTGAGCGTTGTGGATCCTCGAGGATGCTTTCCAGCATTAGATGGCAGACACAAAGGCTGAGACGATGATGTGTTTATTTCTGTACAAATACAAATACGTGTTCCTCTGGTGTCGCTTTTGGCGTGGAAGAAACAAAACATGTTTCTTCCTAAACATTTCAAAATGGCCAGAGGATTTAAAGCAGATCCTCATTAAAAGATTTGTAATCCTGTCTCTGGAAGGCATGCAGAAAAATGGGTATGCCTCAAAAACCTACAATACAGTAATGGCTTTTTACATAATCCACTCCTATTTAGCCAGACCTCCAACGTACATTTCATTTGAAGCAGAGATAGGAGTTCAGACTGGTTTAAAATTCTACATTGAACAGAAAGTCTCTGCTGATTTAAGGCGGTAGCTATGAACTTCCTCTCGTCTCTAAGAACTCCACCAAAGCTCTGAACATCTTACCGGCTCCAAGCTTAGTCCATTTCCTAAAAGTTTCCCCTAAGAAAAGATTATTTCTCCCTTCATTTCCACCTCTGATCAAAAGCCTAACCCCTACATCAGACCATCCCGTTAAACTAAAGCCAGGTGACACTTTCAGGTGTGTTTCTTCATTAGCCCTAAAAATCTCTCTCTGGAGGGGTGGGAGAATTGTTCTTTCCGAGTGAGAGGCGTATCTGTGAAAGCTCCGCTCACGAGAACAGCCCCGTCCCGCATTCCACGTGGAGTGACCCAGCACTTGGGCACAGATCTGCGTCGTTTGGGCAGGTGTTGGTGCTCAGACCCCCCGCCCGAAGCAAAGCACATCCCTGCCCAGTTGCTGAACCAGTTCCCGGCTGGTTTTAGCACCAGCCCTGCCGTGCCCTGCTCCTGCCCGGGCCAGCAGCACGGGGAAAGCTGCGGAAAGCAACGTGGGGCGCTCCCCGGGGAAATTAAAGTGGTCGTGTTGGAGCTCGTTTCTGCAACACAGAACGAAAGATGCTGGCGTTATCCGTGAAGTATAAGGTACCGTGAAAAAGGGCCGTGCTTTTGCAGTTCATGCCCAAGCCAAAGCTCTGTCTAATCTCAGGACAACCTCCCAGCCTGCTCCTGCGATTGCTTTGCAGAGGAAAGGAGGACATAAAAGAAAATTAATGAAAAATACTTTTTTTTCTTTACTTAAGTGTCACCTGAAGGTTTAAATTTAGTAATTAAAAGTCCCTCTATGCTTCTACATGAATTTTTAAATATAGTCATTAAAAATAAAATAAACCCTTAGCATGAACCACCTTACATAACTTCCTCCACAATTTAAAAATAACCTGTACAACTTTCTAGTACTCGGTGTGCATCGCAGCAATTACAGGAGAGGCAGGTACCCCGCTGCGGCACCGGGGAGCTCGCACCTCACCCCTTCCTCCACGGGAGCTTCCTTTAGCCTTTGGGCACAGAACCCCGCAGTGAGGGGGGGTGAGAACCTCCACGACAGCCCTGACCCTCGCTGCACCCCAAACCTGGCTCTGGGGGCACTGGGAGAGCCGGATCCCCCCTCACCCCTGCTGGGTACCCAGAGCGGGCATCCCCCCAAACCCCACCATCACCTGGGTCCGAGGGGACCTGGGGCAGCGAGGGGGCTGCTGCTGGTGTCCAGCTGTACTGGGGGGACCCGGTGGTCCTCCTGCCCATGGCGTTCCCCCACCGCCAGCACGGGTAAGATTGCAAAGAGCTGTTTGTGTCTGGAGCTAAAAGCAGCCTGGCGGTGCATCGGAGCTCAGCTCCCGGCTAACCGAATCACCAGAGAATCCTAAATCTTATGTTATTCTGGTCCAATAAATATTAAAGTCAGGGAAAAAGCTCATTAAAAGTCCCAAGAGTATAAATACAAAACAGAGCTATCTTTGTATTTGTGCTGAAATCAAACAACGCATTAATAGTGGTTCATGAAACCTTCCGTGTGAGTCTGTAGAGCTCCGCAGCTGAACCCTCTGCTGGGCTCGACGGCAGGACCGAGAGTCAACGCTCTCCTGCTCCACGTAACGCCCCCGAGAAATTCTCTGAAGCAGCCAAAAAACGGGCAGCCAGTAAGAATTGCAGAGTGGAAAGAAATGACCATTGTGAGAATGATAAATGCGTTGGAAAATAAGGAGAGTGAGGACATACATCAACACCGGTGTATAAATCGTGTAGGTGCATGATGAATTTGTTATGCCAGCTCCGCCAGTTGAACTGTTAAAGCAATGCTAAAATATGATTGAGGCACATGTGGGAAACTCCAGGCCAGTCTCGCAGGCCTTCATCCCTGTCTGGAGTAAATTATTATAGCTGTACTCACCTAAGTTTACATTAAATTAGGATCTGGCCAGTTTTAGCTACAGAGAGAATTATTACTGAGCGTGCATCAGGCAGAGCATCATTAGGTAAGTCAGGCACACGCTTATTTTCTCTTTCCCAGCTCTATATTGGCTCAGAGTCTATCCACCCCTTCAAGCCTTCTTCTCCTAAACACACAGAAAAACCCTCCAGGTGAACTTCTCCCTCTCACAGGGTGACCCTGAACCGATGCCAGGGGCAGCAGCCGGGGAGCAGGACGTGGCAGGGGCTCAGCACCTCGCTGTGCTCCAGGGAGGGGGGTCCTGCAGAGCCGGCACTGCAGCCCTCCCCGGGTGCTGGAACCGGCTCCGTGCTCGTCTTCCAGCGGGGATCTGGGTGGGAGCAGACCCCCAGGGTCCTGCCTGCCCCTTTTACCACCGGCTGCCGTCCCCGCGCCGGGCTGCTGTGTCACCGCGCAGCTATTTATAGACTCATGGTTGTATCCAGGGAACCGGAGGATGTTGACTAGGATCCTTCTATGAATAAAACATGGATATTTTCCTGGCTTGAGAAGCTAAGAGCTGCTTTGGATTTAACGTTTTTCTCTCTGATTGGACTCGGCAGCCGAGGCCGTTACTTCAGACACGCACAAAAAGGATTTGAGACCTGACCTAAGAGAATACGTTACAAACAGTAGGTCAATATGTCGTTTGCTGTGACAAAATGGCACTATTCTATCAATATTATGGAAAAAATGATAAAACTTAAGGAAATTTGCTGCTTCTGCAGATAGTATCCTTTTCTCCAGCTTTTCTTCCCCCTGAAGTCAAAAGATACCCGTCCTTGTCAACTGAGCACAACACGTTCCTTGGGATTTTTTTCTTATCTATAATTGCAAAGGGAATTTAAAATAGAAGGCACGTCCACATCTTTTCCAAATACTAACTGTGCCAGAGCTCTGGGCTGTGCCCCACCACGTGGGAATGGCCCAGGTATTTCACCTTCTCCTGGTTCAGACAAAGAGAGTTTTCGTTTGTTTCCTGTTGAAATCCCCATTTCTTGCCCCTCCCTTTTGGAGTCACACGTTTGTTGGGAAGCAGCAGATCTGACACACACTGCGTTATTCCAGCTTCGTGCCATCCTCTTGCTATAGAGTTACACCAGCGTAAAAACTGCAGTTTGTCAAGAACTTTCTACACCAGATCAGTGGACAAACAGGCTGAGGGAACAACAGCAGATTCCCCATCTCTCAGGCACAACACATCCTTTTGTTCCTCGGAGACAATACGCATCCTGTTACCTGCAAGTTTCCGCATCTACCCCAGCTTGTCTCTCTTGAAAAATTAATGCTGAGTTTCTTACAGCAGCATCTGAGATGTGAAATGACAAAAGGAAGGTCAATGTGGTGGATACATTTCTCCATACGGTTTTGAAGTAGGTCAAGTAATATAGGACTTGGCATCGCTCTCAAAGTAATTATAACTAGAATTAAATTTAGATTTCAATAATGAAGGCGCTTGAAAAAGTCAAAACTCCAGGCCTGTTTCTGTGGCCCCTCTTTCCTGCAAGAGCAACCTCATCACTCTATAGTCACCTCAAAGGATCCATAACGTACAGATATTGCCTATTCACCCAAGAGAGTTTCTTAATTTTTGCCATCATTTTTTGTCCACCTCCCTGGACGAATCACCGTGTGGTTAAACACAGCACTTTCATGGCAACTTTCACTGTAAAATTTCAGTTTATTTATGAGCTCTTGTAACAAACATAACCTTATAACTGCCCCCGCAAGATGAACAAATGCCACCAGCCTCTGCTTTTCCAGCTGAGGATGCTGCAGCTGGGGACAAGGAAGTTTGCTGCCCAGGTCTGGACCAGGATGACATGACCAACCCAGAGGGAGCTCAGGTTCTCCTGGTCCTTAACCTCCACTGCTCAGAAAGCCTTCTTTCCAGGTTCAAAAAGGCTTAGGTTTAATGTATACTTGTCATGGCTCACTAAACTGCTTGGTTTGAGTTGGATTCACAAGAAAAATACCAAAACATTGCAGGAAGTGGCTTTCTCAGTGTTTGAAACCATCTTACGTGGCAAATCTTGCGAGAAGAAAGCCTGACCTAATGAGATTACCCGGGCTACTATTTCCAGGGCTAACCGCACTGAGGAAGAACAGAGAGAAAAGCACATTACTGACTGATAAATAAAATAAAACTCATTTTCTGATTTATTCTGTAAATCAAAACGCTAAAAGAATCTCTAAGGCTATATTAAAGCCGGGAAAAACGTAACACCAAATCAATGTTAAAGGCCATCTCAGCATCCTTTTATCTAACCAAAATTGTAAACACACTGCTACATTCCCAAAGCACAAAATCCATTTACACTTTGCATACTTGAAAAGAAGTCTAATGCATTTTGAAAACCACAGACTTAACTGCATGCTTCTCCCATTTAATACAACAGGACTTAATAAGATTTGCAGGAGGCATAAAAGGCAAATTGAACCCTATAGCTGAGCACACAATTTCAGGTTCCCAGCAGAGAGGCAAACCTAGTGATGGGGAAAATGTAACACCAGAAGGGATCAAAGCAGGAGAACGCATGACCAGAAAAGGCAGGGAAAAGTCATGAAACGTAGACTCATTGCTCAACTTCCTGCAGTTCTTCTCCGAACACCTCCCAGCTGGTTTGCACCAGTGACAGGGAGGCAGTTTAAAGCCAGGCCCCAAAGAATTTTCCTTCTAGTGGATAACTGCATTCCAGAGCTACCCAGATCTCATTAGTTTGGGTAACACAACTGGGCCAAGCTCTGGAGGAAAAGGCTGCTTTGGTGGAGGTGGTCAGCAAAGAACCTGGTGCATCTCCAAGGAGACTTTACAGGTCTTCATCCTACTCTGGCCATTCCCTAATGGCAGGTCAGGGCTTCTCCCCAAGAAGTGCACCTTTAAATGTCTGAATATGACAAGAAAAGAGAGAAAACTCTGAAACCACACAGATGTGATCTTAGATATTTTTAAGAGGGTATCGGGTCTCAAGACATCTGAGAACTTGTTTGAAGTCATCCATGGAATCCATGGGCATGCCCCTCACAAACAGCCAGTGGCTCTGGGGCTCTTTACTGACCCTCAGGGTGTCCTGCCAGGGCTCTCAAAGCACCGAATGGGGAGTTCATCATCTCAGAGCCCTCCTCAAACTCCCTGCCCCGCGCTCAGCACTTACGCTCCTACAGCCTCTGTGAAGCCCACGGTGCCAGAGAAGCATAAACGTGGGTAATATTTTTCCCTCTGCTTAAAATTAGAGGCAGACGTGAAGCTTGGTTTAAACTGGTGTGTACACAGCAGAAAGCAGAGAGCTTATCCACAGGTGGTCTAAAGCATGGCACAGACTCAAATGACTCAACACAACAGATGCTCTTTATACCTGTCTGACTTTCTGCACGACGTGTGCTTTGATCCAAAAGCTTTTATGGTAACGCTTGAGCCAAAGATCGCCCAGGAAATGAGAAAGGCTCCTGTTGACTCAGGTAAGCCCTGGATCAGACCGTCAGATGGAGGGGCTGAGCATCAGTTCTGCAGTCAGAAATGTAAAATCCACACACTCAAAATTAAAAATATGCCTCCTGTGCGCTCACCGCGATAACTTATGTTAATGCTGTCCCCACTTACTCCCCACCCCCTACAAAAAAATACCTTTTATCAATGGTCTGGGAGCAAAGTGCCCCTCCAGGCGATCTCTGCTCATCGCCCGCTGCTGCCTCGGCCGCTCTCTCCACATCGGGTGTTGCCAAGACAACCCGGGAGGAAGGAGCCGTGGGGCCGGGGAGGGTGTAGGTGGCCCCGGGGAAGGGGCAAGGGGTCGAGCAGGTCGGGAGCAGATTCCCACGGAAAAACTGGACACTGGCTTTGGAGGGAGTGTAGGAAATGACCAGGGATAACGTTTGTCTTTCTTCCCCTACTGCCGGCGCGGCCCCCTGCCAAATTCCCTAGTTGTGACACAAAGTTCTGAACTGTGGAAATAAATCTAGGAAAAACCCTGCTCGGTGCCACAAGCTGCCCTGCAAAGGAAGGAAACCCGGGGGGGCTCCCGCACCCTCGCCCTTCGCTCTCTCGCTGGTTCCTTCTCTCGCCCATCTCCATCCCGCATCCCGCAGGTGTTTCCATGGCAACGCCATGTAAAGCCATCCTTCCCTCTGACACGGGAGAAATGTTGAATGACTGAAAAGAATTGGCTTGGGAAAACCTGGAAATTCAACTAAAAATAGGAAAAGCAATAACAGGAGGTGACGGTGGAAAGCTGCCGGGGGGTGTCAAACCCTTCTGGAGGTCTCGTTACAGCCGGAACACAATTTGCTGTTTCGCTTTCGTTCCAATGAGGGGAAAGACAGATTTTATTTTCTTGTAAGATGTGAAGTGTCTCTGGGAGCGCTGTCCCTTCATTCAAGCCTACTATAAACAGTAATTCTCCTAATTCTGTTTTATCACATAGAACTGATTCTGAGGGACCCAGAGAGGAAGGAATGAGCAGCGGAGCCCCAGGTTCCCCTCTAAGGAACGGCTTCACTTAAAGGCATATACTGTTACAGTAAACAAGGGTAATTTGTGCTCTGATGTCCTGCACGGCTTTACAACAAGTGACAAATCAATCATTATACAAACATCCTTTGATAATCAGTGTGGTTACATTAATTATGATAAATGCTTTTAGCAGCTGCAGTATGTGGACGCAATGCATAATTGCGCAGGAATCGTATTACCCTACTTTTCTATTCATGTCCCGAAGTACAAAGTCTCTCAAAAATTGCCACACTTCAATAGCTGAATGCAGAGTTTACAATCCACCCTTCCAAGAATTTAATTGCAGAAAATGCAGAGTCCATTAGCATTGCTGTTATTAAATATTAAGTAATATTTCTTGAAAAAGAACCATTACCACTTTACAAATTACAAATAGACAGGAGGACTGTATCAGTTTCCTGACCCAGGGGATTAATTGGAGCGGTTGTTGCACAGCAACAGGGTACAGCAGCTGAGGACCTCACCTAATGAATAACACTGAGTCCAATCGAAATTGCAAGGAAATTTAGCTTGGCAGAATGCAATTACCGAAGTTTAAATCTGATTGGATTGCAATATTCCTGTATTCTTAAAAAGCACATCTGTGATGAGGGGCAAAGAGCAGCACCTGAGGAACATGCCATTCCCATCGGTCTCGAGGACACAGGAGGGGTCGGGGCTGAAAGGTTCGAATTGAAGCAACAAATTCAACAAACAGATCAATGGGCACTTCTTCACATAATTAACCTGGGAGGTTCGATGCCACAACACGTCACCAGGAGCGAGAGTTCAGCAAGAACAAACATCTCTATCAGAAAAGGGAACTGACGTCAAAAAAAAATACAGTGTGACTTTAAAAAAAAGTTATGATTCTTCTGCAGGACCAGGGAGATGCCCTCGGTGGTTGGTTTTCCCCTTGCTGCCCGCTCAGGGTCTCTGTTCAGGAGCAGTTTGTGTTTGTTGCAGGGAATGAGGGGATGCTGAGCCGCAGATGCTGGAGTCACCCCTCACAGGAGGGTTCCTCCTCCTCCTCACGCCCGTGGGTTTGGGACCGTCATGGAGCTCAAGGGGAGTCGCTCAGGGCATTCTGGTGGCACAGAACACTCCGTTAATTGTGTAGGGAAGAGGAAGCACACGTTCCAGCACTTGCTACTGCATCTGTGTTATTCCTGCAGCAAAGCTACTGCTGGGAAGGGGATTTTAAGTTCAATTTGGGGCTAGAAAGACCTTAATTGTTTGGATAGTAAGAAAGTGGGCATGGCACAGCTACTTGGGTAGTGTTGACCAGCCCAGAGCACAGCCGAGGGATGGAGCAGTGCATTCAGAGTCCTGCTATTCTCGTTATGGGAAATGAAGATGAAAACCTGTGGAGGAAGGGTCCAGTGCATCACGACCAGGGAGGAACCTGATACAGAGCAGCCAGGTCCGAGCAGGAGCCTGGGCAAGGGAACTCCTGCTGCGCTCGCTCCAGCTGGGAATGGGCCCAGGAGCAGCCCCGGGGCACCCCGATGCCCAGGAGGGGAGAGCAACAATGACTAGCAGAACAGCAATATTTAAAGCATCAGGATAAGTGGAAATTCTGGAATAATAAGTAGAAATAAAGGACTACTTAGAGAGAACTTCCCCCCACAATCTGACTTTAAGACAGGATTTTCATCAAAGTAACGAGGGCTGTAATAAATTCTGAGTCTAAACATCCTATTCCCAATGCTTTGTACTTTGAGACATCCATTTTACAGGTGAAGGGATCCATCTTATTTGACACCCAGAGACACATAGAGAAAGACTTTGGACAAGGGTTTAGAAAAACACTAATATTTGTGTTTTCAGAAAAAAAGCCACCACTTTAAAACAGGAGAGACTGAGCAGACACAGGTCTGAGGAGACTCCTGAAGCATCTCCATGGAGCATCTCTCTTTTACCACCCGGTTCTCCAGGCTTTGACTGGACCCTTTTCATTTCTTCTGTACCCGAGTTCTCCTGAGGAACCCAGGTCCTCAGTGACCCATTGGTCCCAGAGCTCCGTCCCCACCTGCCCCTCTGCTACTTTCAGGGATGTGCATCATCCCAATTCCAACAGTCATCTCACTTTCTAGCAAAGAGGGGTTTAACCCTGTATTTCCATCATTTCCCCTAAACCTCTTGGCATTAAAAGATCTGAAAACAAACCCTCTTTCATATTTGGTGTGGTTTTGGAGTCTGATTTCGAAATGGCTTGAGAAAAGCTTTTTTCTTCCTTTTTAGCCTTTATATCAGTCATTTTATCTGATATATGATAAGCTCAGATGAGTTTAAACTGATTCATCCTATTTTGTAATGTTTAAATGTACTTTGCTGAAGCTCCATCATAATGTCACACACTTTTAAAATGAATAATTCATCCTGCCCACCTCTTCTGAAATGCCAAAAGGATAGAGCGCCTTACCAGAGAGAAGCAAATACCTTTACTGAAAAGTACACAAAGGAAACAATATAATTTAAGAAAAAACCACGACCCCAAGCTGCAGCACTGCAGATCTCGGTACCGTGCCCTCCGGAGGGAGAACACGCTCAGACCCTGACGGGGGGGAAGGCTCTCTCCCAGGGAGGGGGCTGTTCTCCCGTCGGGCACCGATGGCTCCGTGCGTTCTAACGGGAGCCGAGAAGTCCCCGAGAGTCCCTGGGAGGCGCAGATAAGGCTCTTCTAGCAAATGCCTGTCAAGGAACTGTGTAAGAAATGACATTGATTTTATCCCCATGCTGGTGCTATTTCAGGGAGAGCTTTGTCAGTTCTATATTTAGCTGCTGTATTATGTACCTTGCTAATAGTCAGGTAGAATTTTGTCAATTTTGAGCCCAGCAGGGAGCAGGTTAAGACTCCGGAATGAATGCCACTTTGTGCAAAACCAGTGTTTGCCAACCGGAATAAACCACAGGTATAGTGAAAGAAACCTGGAGAATTTCAAAGGACAGGCAGCGGAGTTTGCCCCCGCTGCGCAGCACGAGGGTTTCCTGCACGTTCACAGCCTGGGCTCAGCGGGGGGGAACCTCCCACCCAGGGCAGGGGGTCCGTGGGATGTTCACAGCACCCAGGAACACCATGACCAGTGCCCCAGCACTGGGAGAGGGAAAGACCCCAGGATAGAGGAGGATGGAGGCAGCAGAAACCCCCAGATGGGTCTGTGGGAAAAGAGGGTGGGCTGGAAGAGACGGGGGGGTCCCAAAACCGCACTCACTTGAGCTACAGGAAAGCAGGATCTCACCCATCGCCCCCCGGCTGGTGTCACCGCAGGGACCAAGCCCTGCTCTGGTCACAGCCACTCGCCCGATGGCAGGAACGGAGAAGGAAGTGTCTGGAGATGCCAAATGTGCCCGTTTGCCACGGGGGAGCAGCGATGGGAAGGCGAGAGCTGGGCTCGTGGCCGCACAGGGCCCTTTGCCAGAGCTGCCTGGCCTCCAGCAGCCCCCTGTGCCTCCTACAGACCCTTTCCCAGCACAGCTCCACTGTGCCCAGAAACGCATCGTTAGGGAGCTCGATATTCGATGGCCCAGATCACCATTTGTATTTCATAAATATTTCACGCCAGGGTATTTTTACTGAATCACGGACAAGGCAGGAGACAAACTCCCCACTGGAGATGCCAAAGGCATCCCATGGCTGTTGCTGAAGGTTTGCAGCTGTACTGGGAGCACCGGGTGCTCTTGCTCATGGCACATCCCTTCAGACACCGCCAGGAAGAGGAAGACAAGTCTTGGTTGTGTAGAGACAGGCATTCAGAAAGCCAGAATCAGCTTTCCAAACACCTTATGAGTCTGGAACAAATAAAAATTACAGAAAACGAAAAAAAAAAACTGCAAAACTCCACAGTCATTTTCATCAAGAGCCCCATGCTGCTCATCAAACATTGAAGAGCAGTCTGTGAATATCTGAAAAAATGACCTCATTGTCATTCTTCAAATCTTCCCTTCAAGCCTCAGAGCGCAGCGAGGGTTGCAAAAGAACTAGATGACTCTGGAGTCCTGTGCCCACATGTTTTCACATTCACCAGCATTTTTTTCACTCCCAACTATTTTATTTTTTTTTATGGTTGAAATGCAAAATGAATGCATTGGCAGAGCCCTGAACACTCACCCAGACTCTTTCTAAAGTAACTTGCAAGAGAACAATGAGCCAAATAGTTTTAGGACCAGTTGTGATAATTCCAGAGCCTTTGTTACAAACCCAGGGAGCTAAACCACGTCAAGCACCATGGACACACCGTGGACATTCCCCATCAGACCAGTCCTTTGGGGCAGAACCCAGTGAGAAGTGTTTAGACCCCAGTTGAGGACTGACCCTGCCTGCAATGCCTTGGAAACGATGGAAATAAAATGACTGAATGTTCACTGGTGGCTAGTTAGTCTGAGAGGAGTGTGGACCTGACTTCTGCCCAAAAGCAGCATCTAAAAGAGAGCATGTGGCCCGGGCTTAAGTGTTTGGCTTCTGTTCTAGCCTGGGGAGAAGAGACAGCAGCTAAGTTTTGGATGCCAGGGGAAGCTCAAGGTCCAGCCATGGAAAGTCCGTTCCTGGGGGATAAGACTTATTTAATGCGACTAAATTATCTGTCCAGTTTCACATGCATTGAAGAATATTTTGTGTGTCACATATATATATATATATATAGAGAGAGAGAGAGAGATATCTGTAGATATGATTGCACAGCGTTCTCATCAAGCCTTTGCAAGCGATCAGTGGGGGGGTATCCCTTTCCCATGGAGCCCATCACTCAGAGCAGCAGTGTTAGTTACAGCTGTATAGAAGAGTTATTAACTTCAGAAATCTTGGCAGACTTGGGGCACCTAAATGCCCAGTGGGAGAAGCAAGGCCAAATGCACCAGTAAATTGATACCAAGATGGACCACAGCAGATCAGGGATTCATTGGCAACTGTTAAGGCAAAGAAGGAACATTGGGATCTGGCTGTGGAGCAGCAAAAGGCAACCCTCCCATCTCCGTGTAGATCTGCCATAACAAGAAGGGGCTCATGACTACTCTGCTTAGTTTTGAAAACAGTAGTTTTCTATCAAGTTCAGCCACCATTTTTACTGACATAACTTATTAGGTGACTTGGTTTAGTCTTTTTCTCCAGTACCAGGCTGCTGGGGACCGTTTCCAGCAGCTGCCAAGAAAGATTCTCTGCTCCAGAGGTCTCACAGCTCAAGAGAAAAGGATTTGAAAGTGGAGGGCAGCCACTGTGCCGATGAAAAAGAGGGGCACACAGACTCCTGAACTAAACCCAACGCTGTTCCTGATTCAGCAAAGCAAATCAGCATTGATTTAAACGGTCCTTACAGTAAAGCAGGCGCTTAAGTGCTTTGCTGGATGATGACTGGGACACTGAGGGTCTTGATGGATTCGGCCCAGCACTTCCCTGTGGCAGTTAAGTCACTTCTGTTATATTTTGCTATAATTCTGTCACTTAATGAAGAATTATCAAGCTTTGTCTCCTACTAGCCCTCTGCAAAAGGAAGCCAAATAAAACTCCATAATGAGTTGTCACTGCAGAAACCTTTCTCACCATCCACGTTCTGGTCACCTCTGACCCTCCATCCCCACAGAAAATGACCTTTCCTACGTCTCGGGGCTGGGATCTGTTAACACCGAGTTTCCATCGCATCCATATCCCCCGGTGGCATGACTTACATGTGAACCAAGACAAGGGTAAAAGGTGTTAAAAAATCCAGTTATAGCTTCTTTATAAATGATGATTCCATTTAAGAACTAGAAAGCACTATTCAAGAGAGGATAAAAGATACCTTCTATAGGAATGCATAAATTTAGAAAGGGACACACAGCTTTTGTGAGTCATGGGAGGATTTACTATCTATATTGTCTCTTATCATGCCACTTTAAAGCTCATCTGTTGCAAATGGTTTCAAATTAAATTTCTGGGGTACAAACATGCAGAAAACGATCCACTGGGCTGAAGTGGGGGTTTGGCTGTGGGGGTTCCAGGTGCTCTTCTGCTCTGGAGCCTACGTGACCACGGTTTCTCTGTGCCTCGGTGAGGGCTGTGAGTCATCCAGCTGCTGCCGTTCCACAGACCAAGTAAGTTAATAAGAGAGACGGGGCAAACAGCCTGTTTGGTTCTTAATTCATACCATGGACTAAGATGTAGCTTAATTAACCAGCCTTCTCTCCCTATAGGACAGTCTGACTATAATCACTTACCACATGTAAACCACTGCCCAGTGTCATTACATACCCTTCTTTATACTGAAAAGCCCATCGCAGTGTCACCCCAACAACTGGCCCCACTGCCAGCCTTCCAGATAGAAATGCCAAGGGTGTAATGGGCCAGAGAGACTTCAGTTCCCTCCCGGCTGCGGAGCCGATGTCTTTCTGGCTCGTGCACGGTGTCGAGACGGTGCGTGGAGCAGAGCTAATTCGCGCTGAATCATTCCGAGCCCGTTTTCCTGCCTGTACATCATCCATCCCCAGCACGGCTGCTCTCCTGCCACACGCGCTGGCACACACAGCGCCTCCAGCCACCCCGCCGAGCGGGCACATCCCTGCCTGGGGGTGCTGTCATGCTCTCCCCCAGTAACATCCCTCTCTGTAGGCCAGGGACTCCGGTGGGACCCCCCCAGCCGCAGGGGAACGGCTCCGCTTGCTGGGACCCTGGCCATCCACTCACTCCCCAACTGCCTGCCCCCACCAGCATTTACAAGCCTTTTCTCAGAGACTCCCCCCCAGCAGCCCAGACGCAGGTGAAAGCACCTCGAAAGATGCTGCAGTGGAGGAGGACATCTCAGCAGCCCCTGCAGCCTGCCCAGTGCTCCCACTCCTCCCACTGCCCCGGGAGCAGGGGCTGGGGACACCTCGGGGCTGGGCATGAGCCAGACCCATCCAGGGAAGCGACGGGGGTGAAAAGCCTTGTGGCAACCAAAGGAATGGAAAAAAGGAGATTTTTTGTGTTTGACAACCAGATGAGTAATCATCCCGAGTCCCCTGCTTCCCCCTAATCCCCCGCTGAGTCACTGGGTCCCTCTTCCTACCCCGGGCTGGGTGACTCCTCTCTCAGAGGCTGCCAGGGATTTTTGCCATATGGCAACAAGGAGATTTGATTAGTTGACTGTTTCCTATTTGTTTTAATTAGCAGTTTATTAGCCATATGTTAAATTGCACATTTCAACTACTCGGCAGCGTTACTGGAAGTCAGAAAGTATCTGGACAGGGTTTCTGCTGCCTCCCGAGCCGCGTGGGTATTTGCTTTGAACACAATGTCACCTGCTGGGAGCGCAGGAGAGCTCTCCCTCGTCCCACCCCGTCTCACCTTATCTTATCTCTTCTTGTCTTACTGAATCTTATCTGCCACCTCTGCCAGCAGCGGGCAGGGGAGCGGGTCAGAGCTCTGGCTGCCGACCAGAACTCTTGTCCCATCAGTGGCTGTGATGGGCCTTGGCATTCCTGGGCTCTGGAAAGTCCGACGCAGGACACCCAGGGACCTCCAGGGAGAGCCCAGAGGAGTCACCCAGTGGTGGCTCCTCTCTCTGGGCAGGAGGTTAAACAGGAGCTGGAAACCTCGGCACCAACCACGCGGTGGTGTTTGCACCTCTGTGTTTCCTCATTCCCATCAATCAGTCGTATAAAAGGTAATGGGAAATAGATAAAGAAGGTCATAAACAGCAACAGAGTAGACTCAGGTAAAAACAGGGCAGTTTCCCAGGGCTTTTCCAGCTCCTCGGAGCTCTCCCAGTGACCAGCGTTGACGGCACTTACAGACTTCTATCAAGGTTCCATTTTCCAGAGCTCCAGCCTCAGGTTTCACCGCTTCTGCACACCGAAATGCATGAACGTGCCACTAATTTTCCCCTTGACTACCTTTACTTTTTCATATTCTTATAATCTTTCTCCATTATCACACTAGACGTCAAAGTAATTGCACAGAATTAAACACCAAATTCTGGTTTACTTGCTAGGGTAATTTGCTTAAATTTGTTTTCTTTTTTTTCCCCCCGAGAGAACAGTAAACATCATTTTATACAACAGTCTCAATGGCCTCTCCATGACTATTTCCCTCCTTCACAGAGATATTAAATATTTTTTTCCGCACTTGCACCTTCTCTTGGAAAGCATCTTTAAATCAGGTCTTCTTGATTCCCATGCAGTTTAGAAATGCAGATTCCTAGATGTTAGGATTGATTTTGTAGCCTATTTTTTTCCATCAGTTCAGGGGTTATAATGGTCTGAAATGCAGTAACTTCTCTCTCTCAGATACTACCTTCAATCAACACGTGACTCTGATTCACTCTTATGCGCTCGCTCCCTGCGTGGGCTCAGACCAATTTTTAGATTCTAGTGACTGACACATTTTTAAAATACTTTTCAGCTGCAGCTTACAACAGATCCCAGGTGCAAACCTGCGAGTGCTGATGCTCCCAGCCCCAAACCCTCCCTGTTTGCCAGGCGAAGGCCGGGCTCGGGTCCCCATCCTGCCCCCTCCCCACGCCCTGTGTCCCCCCACGGCTCTGACCCGGCTCTCGGACCTCGAGCGTGACACGGGGGCAGCGACTCTGCTGGGACCAGGTGGGAGGACACTGGACACCGGCTCCGGGTGCCCGCAGTGCCTGGCACACACTGCACAGCACGGCGGAGGCTTGATACCGAATTTCTCCCCACCCCAGAGAAGCGGGGTCCCCCGTACCCTGCTCTGCCGGCGGTGTTCCCCCTCGGAACGCATCCCAGCCGTCCCAGGCCACCCGCCTTGGGACTCAAGAGTCCCCTGCTCCTCCTGCAGCACAGGACACCCCTCCGCATCCAGAGGCGAGGAGAGAAACCTCCCTCTCAGGAGGGACAAGGAGCTTCGTGTTTGCTCTGCCCGGTGTGTGAGGGATCATCCCATCCCTGGGCACGTTGGTAAACACTGGCAAAGGTGATGAAACGGGGAGTTAATCCTCGAAGCCTCCTGAAACCAAATATTCTGGCTGATTTGGTAACGAGTACAGAGAGAAACACACTGCGTGGCCTCAGTACAGTCGTATTAAATACTTAAAGTTACTCACTGAGCACACTAAGGGTCTGAGCTTCCAGCTGACGATGGGAACAGGCAGATTCCGGAGAACCCGGGAAGGCAGGGACACCGGCAGCTCCGCCGGGCGGGAACAACGGCAACTTATCCTTCAGCTGGAAAGTAAGACAAATGAGACAGTATTGAAGCATCAGACAAGAAAAGATGTTCCTTTTATTAAAAAATAGCAGTACATTCTTTACATTTAGCATAAAATCTGCTGTAATTACCTAGCAGTTGGAAAGCAATTTGCAATAGGCTTTATTGTTGAGCATCTGTACCGAATTCTCAGGGAAACATCCACCAGGGAATAAAGTAAAATGAGATGTGCCACAGTAACTACAACATTTCAATGCCTGCGCAATGGAAATTGCAGCGAGGCTTAAATGAGCTACAATGCAATTCTACTTCTGTGGTTTTGTTTTGTTACTTAAAGGGCTCTGGGTTTGACTCCAGCTCCTTCTCCTCCTGTATACACACACCCACCGGGATCGCTAGAATCCACACAAACTAGGAAGGTTATATTACCAAAAGAAAAAAAAAGTTATTGTCAAAAGGAAAAACAAGTCTGTTGGAGCCACAGAACAAGAAACATTCTGGCAGGTACCACCAGCAGGACTCCACTGGTTCTCGGTGCATGTACCTCTTTGGTTTTAATCTCTACAATAAAGAGAAAAGGTAAAATAGCTTGGAAGTTAACTAATGGCTGGCAAACTCCCCACCGCATCCTGGAGTAACTGCTTCACCCAGAGCTCACACAGGGGTTTGTGGATGCTTAAGGGAAGGTCCACTTTATTCCTGCTTAGCCTGGTAGAAATCTCTGGCCTGACCTCACCGCAAGCGAGACAGTAGAACTGTGACAGAAATAAATCATTTCAAGTTTGTACCAGTTTTAAAAAAAAACAATAAGAAAGTGTTCCAATTTATCCTCTCCCCGCAGCGGGGAGCGTGCGTGCGAGGCCATTCAGGAATCCTGTCTCAGGTGCTGAAACCTGCGCCATGCGGGAGGAGAGCAGGAGCCCGATGCTCCCCACATGGCTCCCAACCTCCCGGGGGACCTCAGATGTCACACAGTGACAGCCACGAATTTATTGGATGCCTGTTTATTCCTTCTTTTTTTCTTTCTTTTCTCACTGATTAAATAACATCCCTTCTGATTTGATTTCAGACCATCAAATAAGATAGGAATGTACGTTTGCAAGGAAAAGTATCTTATGTTCCCTTTCAGCCTGACGCTAAACATCATAAACAAATTCATCCCTTTGGGTAATGAGGACACGATTGCAAGAGTGTTTGGAATTAAGGAACATTAACAAATTCCCCATGCTCCTCTCCCATCCAGCATTATGTTTCAGAACGCTGCTGGCGCACCCTGCGTCACCCTGCCCAGCCAGGCTGCTGCCCCCAGGCCTCCGAGGGGGTTATTAGTCTTACAAAAGGCACAGGATTAAAAGCGCACGTCTCTAAGCTCCGCAGGCTGGGTTCTGCTTAGCGGGATTGCAGGGATACAAACGAGAACGGAGCTTGACTCGGGCTGTTTACAGCACCGTGCAATTTGCTTTAACACGCTGCCTCCTCACGTAAGGAGAGTTCCACGCGGAGGGAGTTAATGTCCGTGTCCTCTTTCAGATCAGAGCAAAGCACACTCGAAGGGGGAAATCAAAGCCTTATTATTAGGCAAAATAATTCCCTCATTCAGGAGAAAAAGGAAAAATTCAACTAATGCTCAAAGAAACGTGCTGATGTGTGAGTGAAAGGAGGCAACGTGGATGGGAGGACAGGAGAGACGCGCTATGGGTTGGTAGGGAAGCCAGGAATAAGAGAGCACAAGGAGAAGCAGACAGACATTTACTAAAATCCTAGACTTTATTCAATGAATTATTTAAAGTCTATTTCTGATCTGGCACAGGAGGTCACTTGATCTCCAGAAGGGAGCGATGGAAGCCCCATCACTTCTGCCATTCAAAGCTCGAACGAACAAAGCGGTAGGAAACACACGGCACAGACCCACCATCCCGAGGCTCCGGGGAAGGACTCTCTGACCTGAGCAGCCTTCCCCACTTTGTAATATTTCTGCCTCATCTGTAACCCTGAGAGCTCACCCTCTGAACCACTGCAATCACTGACACTTCCATACGCGTCCGTACGTGTGGACCAAGGCTGTGGTGGTGGTTTAAATACAACTTCACAAAGAAGCAGCACCAGCTGGCTGAGCCTTTCAGACTTAGCAAACAGGAGCATTCAGTCATGACAACCTGAGGTGACTCGTGTCCGTAAGACAGCGCCGAGAGGAGGAGGAAGGCTGGATTCCACCCAACCAAGCAGCCTCAGGACCCTCCCCTCCAGACTGCTGCCCTGAAGCACACGAACATCCCGACAGACAAACTTTGTCTTTATTACAGCCTTGTCTCAGAGTCGGAAAAAAGGATAGAAATACGAGCTGAAAGCGATGAACTAAATCACATGAAGGTTAATGACTTCAGTGACTTCGCCAAGGTCTCACGCAGACCGCAGCAGCAATTTGGGAGCGCTCGTGTCCCAACCCAGTTCTGCCTCGTACCATCATCCTTCCTACTTTGCTCCAGAGAACACGGACAGATTAATGGAAGCCACATCTTCCCCACACACCCCGAAAGCTTCTGCAGAGCTGATACCTGCAGCAGGTGCCCTGTTTCCAGGCTCTGGGGGAGCACCGTGCATTCAGAGAGTAGAACATTATGGCTTAGGACC
>JAOQGH010000013.1:6408147-6420160 GCA_025769975.1 Gallinago jamesoni | reverse complement strand
ATTTTTTTGTCAGAGTTAGGTTGATGGTTGGACTAGATGATCTCTAAGGTCCCTTCCAACCTAGACGATTCTATGATCAAAAAGGACAAGATGTTGATTCTCCAAGTGTTACAGCAGGTCCCCAAAGGGGAGGCAGTGTCTAGGCAGCACCCAAACCAGATCAGTAACGTTCAGCTCATTTCTGTGCTCAGAGAGGACAGACCCTGGCCCGATGCCTCTTGCCCAGCTTGTACCCACTGGGGGGACGTGGGGACACCCCAGGGCCAGGGTCCGTGGGGGGGCACAGCTACAGCATGGGCACCGTGACATTCCTTTGGGGGGTGTTTAAAACAAGAACAGTCATTTTGGGGGAGCAAACCCAGATACCACCTGAGGGCCGGATGATACTTTGGCACAAAGTTATCAGAGCCGTAAATCGGGGAGCGGGGAGAACCGGTGGGTCCCTTTGAGTCGTCTGCTTCCACAGCCCTTCTGTGAGGCTGATTAGCATAGAAATGTCTGACTTTCCAGCTGAAGAATTTTGGCCCATTTTATGTTTGGATTTGAATTACAATAGACTTGCTATAACTGAAGGGCAGAGATAGAGAGAGGCCTAGGAAATATGCTTAAACAGCTCGTTCCTTTTTTTTTTTTCTTAGGGATTTTTGCCCGCTTTAAGGAGACTGTTGTTTGAAAACAACAGCAAGAGCAACAACAGTAATATCAAATATTAAATAGAAATTCCAGGAGAGGGTGCAAGAGAAGGAACACGGCAGATTTGGCTGAGAAGTTAAATGCAGTTTCATTGATCCATCCCGCAGCTGTAGCTCAGAGGCTCCTTTGTGCGTTTCAGCTTTACAAAAATCTCCAAATCCCGAGGAGCAGGCTCAGGGACTCCATCCGAGTGGCAAATCCCCAACAGACCCAGAGGCCCCGGCTGCAGGGAAGTCATCCCAGACAGCAGGGAAGGGGGTTACGCTCACCCTAGAGGGGAAAAACCCCAGATTTTCTCAGAATAACTTTCAATGTCCCTGGTGCCTCACGTGCCCCCTCGCCCCCCGTAAGGCCATCAGCACCGGGGCCACCGCGGGCTCTGGCTGCAGGAGCCCCCCCTGCTCAGGACCAGGAGAGTGGTGTCACCGCAAAGGACCTGCTGGGACCACGGGACCAGCACCTTCCCCAGCCACGGGCAGAGGCACAAAAATCCAAACCCGGTGCTGCCAATGAGAGCCTCCCCCCTACAGGAGAGCATCCCCCTCCAGCTCAGCATCCCGCTCCTGGGCAGTTTGGGGGGCTATTTTTTCATTTTCACCAAAGGCCCCACACTTCAGCACACGTGGGTGACAGACAGCAGCAGACCCGGAGCATTGTGTGCCAAAGCAAGTCAAGGAATTTAAAGTGCAAAGCTCCAACCTCCCCCAGTACAGGAGTCCTGCGGACAAGCAGCTAGAACAGACTGATTTACTCTTGCCTTTCCCCCCTTAGCTTTCCACTTTAATTAACATTTTAATCTTCAACCAAAGCAGCGCTTGTGACATTGTGCGTTAACAGGAGAAGCAAAATCACGTCTCCTAGTAGAAAACAGTATTTTGCAAATGAACTTAATCCTTTTAAGACTTTCAGCACACGAACACACATTTTCTCACCAGCTGATGGTTCATTTTTATACCTGAATTCTCAGGCAACTCAGAGTCATGGCAGAAAATTTCGTGCTGCACAAAGCTGCTTATCAGCATCAAAAGAAATGAATTAAGATGGTTGGGAGAGAAAAAAGCAAAGATTTTTCGAGTAATGCATATGTTCCACCGAAGGAGTGTGTAAGGTGGGTTTGCTTTTCAACTTCAGGAGAAACTGTTCCCCCTTTTCTCGTCTCTTTGAAGCACATCCGAGTCCCAAAAGCCACGTAAGGGTAACCAGGCTGTTTGTACATAAAAATCTGACAGGGAAACTTTATAGCACAGTAATCACCAGCTCTCCTCAGCCACAGTATCCTCAGCAAAGGAACATTAATAAACATTAAAGGGGAGAGTAAGCTAGGCATCTTTCTAATTAAGAGTGGAACAGCCTGCCAGATGAGGTCAGTCCCCAGATGGGGTTGAAGGGCAGTGTAAGCACAAGAGAATAAATTCAACGTAAAGGTCATCTATATGGATTAAATGATCTGAGCAGTCATTTCCAGAGCCATCTTCTGCAATTAATATTTAATTAAAAATAGAAACACTATAAAGTTTAGCTTTTAACCAGCAAAATTATTTCATGTCCCATAAAACCTTTAAATACAAGATCATGCATTCTCTCTCCCTATACAAAGTAGGCTTCCGTGGCTGTAACCTAATAGAGCTGAGCAACCCAAGGAAGGGCTTTTCAAGGGCAGTCAGGCTTTGTGCCTTAAAAAACACTTGAAATCTCTTTCTAGTGCCCAGAGACAGCATTTAACAGCTGAGGGTTGGTTTTTTTCCTTTTCATTCCATCGAGAATTAAATGCAATTTCTAATCAAATATTCAAACTACATAACAAACTCAACGAGCAGGACTAACCCAGAGCACAACACCGTGTTGCAGAGTAGGAGGTGATGGAGAGAAAAGGCGCCTGAGGATGCTTCACGTGCAACGGGCTGCTCTCGGGAAAGCACCGGGTTGTGCAGGACCCAGAGCGAGCTCCTGCTGCCACCTCCAGCCCAACTGAACCTGCCCGGTGTGTCCTGACCCCCCCGCCCCCAGCTCCGCTCCCCCAGGGGACCCGATAAGCAGTTCAGAACCAGCAGCTCCTAAAGAACTAATAGTAGCTTTTCACTTTTCTTTGCGTATCTCCCTGGACCTCTCCTAAAAGTGCCTCCAGCATTTGTTTAGTGTGATTTGAAATGTTCTGTCTCCTATGACTTTGCTGCCCAAGAACTAGGCCACCAAGCAAGTCACCAGAGGAATATTTGTTCTTCAGCACTCGAGTCCTCTGTAACCTACTTCCAAGTTTTTAACCTATACCACCAGAAAGAAGTTGGAAAAGGAGGTTCAGGCTCATCATATGAATTCTTATCTCTGAAAAAGGCAACAAAGAGTCACTTTGTCTCTGCAACGTGTAGATCCTCTCACTGGCCTGAAGTTTAGGAAGTTTAGGTCCGGTCCCCAACTCCAGCATCAATTTCTTAGACTTTCAGAAAGGCTCACACTCTCTAAACTTCAGTTCCCTGTGCGTGGAGATAATACTGACTTATTTTCATATGAGCAGGAGATATTTTTCACAGTGCTATGAAAATTAGAAGTAATCTAGTTCAAAGACTTGTTTTTGCTTCCCTCAAAGTCAACCGTAAAATTCCCTTTGCTTCAATAGTGCAGGATCCCTGCTTTTTTCTTTAAATGTTTCATAGAGCTTCCTTTCTTTATTCTTGGAACTTGGGGTCTCACTGTTTATTTTTACTCATTACAGAGACAAAAAACAAGATTTGTCGTTGTTTTCAAGGGTACCAGAGATTTAAGTCAAAATCTCCATGTTTCTGACTTCCTGAAGTTGTGAGCCTTTCTCCTTGGTTTTAAATCATGTTCCTGGGAGGTGTGACCTTCTCCAGTCAGCCTTCCCAGTTTGCCCACATCTTTGCTCTGGCCTGAGCGCCTCACTGCTGGCTTTCTCCTGGCTGTGGAGATCTGCTCCTGGACCTGCCCGAGCTGGCCCCGGGACTTGCTGGAGCAGCCGGGGTAATCCTCCATGGAAGGAGCAGAATCCTCAGCATTCACAGGAGTGTTCATCCATCAGGAAACGAGAACAGGCAGGGAAAGGCAATCAGCTTTGCCAAGATGCTAATAAGAAGGCGCAATTAATCTCTTCACCTCTTACTCAACCCCTGCCGCATATATAAATTAAATTAGCAGCCATATATATACACAGACATATATAAAACACCCTCTGATTTCAATGGCACTTCTAACTTGGAAATAAAAGGCAAGAGGTGAAATTGTTGAAGTTAAGCAAAGGACAACACGTGCCCTATCATTTCCCCATGACCCACAGGGCCCAGGTATTATTCACATTAGATTATACATCCATAAAAAAACCCTTTGGAAATCTCTCGAAGTATCAAATATTATTTGTTGCTAATTCTGGTTTGCAAACAACTGCCTGGCGTTTCGGTTAAAATATGTCAGAGCTGTTAAATGCCTGTATAAATAATAAATGGGAAGGGCATGTACTAAGACTAAGGTCTCTTTGCATCAAGACTTAGACAGCGTTATGTTTTATTAATAACAATTTGAAAACCACAATGAAGTAGGAAAATGGCTCCTCTGCCAGGATTTTAAATCCTTAGTTCACAACAAAGCCCAGTATAAGGGATAATGGTTCTAACTTTATCAGACTGACTTTACCAGAACCTTTAGGCTTGTACATATAGATTGGAGAGGTGTAATTATCTCTGGCAGCATGTTCTTTCTCGGTTCCATGTATATCTTGATTAACGGGCCTCAGACTCATGGTGAATCCGATGTTGCTGGGTGTAGCAGAGCAATAGGATCCCTATAATTGCTATTTGTAATCACCTACAGCACCTTCCAATGATGTGCCCTTTATAGACAAGACAAACATTGTGTATGATACACTAGTATAGTTTACTAACCCCTTAAAAACAGGAAAAGGGAAAAAATACTGTTTATAAAAAGCTTCTCTATGTCAAGCTGTGCCCCTTTCCAGAGTCCTCCTGCTTCTTCTCTGCATGACCTCTCTGTGTCTTTATGCCCTGAAACCCCGTTCTCAGGGTCCTGTCCCTCGGAGGATGGCATAACCCCAGCCAGGAAACCAAGGCCAAGGGCCACCAAGTTCTGCTGGGTATTTGCCACCAGAGCCCGGTCACTGCCTACCCAGGCGTGTCTCTTCCTGAGTCAATATTCTACACCCAGTTAAATACTTCAGAACTGAAAAAAGGGTTCTGCCTTTAAAATATAAACTATTCCATGGTGTCTTTGGGACACCTGTAAAAATCTTCCTCCAGTATCTCCCCATGGTTAATTGTGCAGTGATTACAGAATATTATGTCATGGCTGTGTGTACACTGATTATTTCAGTAGAAATAGTTTTATGCATTTCTAAAAAAAAAAAAAAAGCCTAAAACCATTTAGAAACAATAGGCTGTGACAGACTGAGCCCAATTTACATAAAATGACACAAGCATCAAGTTCTTTTCAAGTAAGTCAAAGATTCAAAAATAGCAATATAAAACGCTTTCAGCCTCAAGATGTGCATGTATTACAGTTGCAAAATCTCTGGCGATGAATTATGATTCTTTCTACTTTTGCACTTCAAAAAGTACTTATTGGTCCACAGCGAGCACGCAACTCTTCGCAGATGGCTTTAAAGAACAATCAAGTTCTTTAAAACGAGAACGAGAGCGTAATCAGTTAAAAAACTAGAACTTGGATATAACTTTTTTCAGAACTCCAGAATTCAAAGATTCCCTTAGATATAACAAATCTGCAGCACAGCAACGGAAAGAGCAGATTTTACAGCTCCTTTATTTAAAAAAACCTTGTTCTTTGCTGTCACAATGAGAGTTCCAGAAGGGTTTAGCTCCCACTCCGATGCCCAGATAATGCCCAGACACCCAGAACGTGGCCGGCACCGAGGGAAAGCAGCTGAGGGGGGGTCTGGTGTGTCCCCTGCCAGGCCAAACAATCTGACAAATAACATCTCGATACAAAACATCTTAAATGTCTCAAAGTCATGGAAATGTGACTTGTAAGAACACTGAGGTCAAGAATCTGAGCAGAGCTCCAGGTCTGTTCTGTCTTTTTTTCAATATAAACACTGTCCTAAGGATTTGAAACAGTGACTGTCAGAGAAGGCAGGAACAGAAATGCACCTTTGAGAATCACCCGGCTAAGGACAACCTTCGCTTATCTACGGGGGGTGGGGGGGTCATGGATGAAAAATCACCGAAAACCAAAGTAGCCCATTCGGTTACTCCGAGGACCTTACGGGAACCCCAGTCGGTCCCCAGCTGGGAACTAACACCTTGTGGGTAGTCATGAACTCCCCAAACAGCATAGTCTGCCCCTGGCATCAACTGGAAAAGTGAAACACTCAGCAGTCTCCAAAGAATGATTTTTTTTTTATATTTTGCTTAGATAAAAGCCTGATCTTTGTTAAGCAACACCGGATGTTGCAATACCAGCGGGTCCAAAGGCAGAGAACACTACTCTGTGTGTGAGGAACCCAGATGTCTGGGTTCTACAGAAACATCATGGAGATTTGAGCTTCATTTAAGATTCCACCCCACTCAACCTCCAGTGGAGCCCACAGCAGGAACATCCCACTCCTCCCAGCCCTGGAGCAGCCCGTGCTCCATCTGAAAGTCAAACTGCACAAACACAACCGCTGTGAGGAGGGGCCACTGCAGGAATCCCACCCCCCAACACTGGAGGGGAGCGAGCACAAGAGCAAAGGTGTGTCCTTGCCCCTGCCTGGTCCGGTACCGTCCCACTCCCGCAGTGCTGCACGTGTCACCCCAATGCTCCCACACCTTCACACACATTAAACCCTCCATCATACCTGGGACAGAGATCTGCATTTTTATAATCAGTATCCACCCCAATATCATAGAATCATAGAATTGTCTGGGTTAGAAGGGGCCTTCAAGACCATCTAAGTCCAACCATCAACCCAACTCAAATAAAAACCATCACTAAACCATGTCTCCAAGCACTAAGTCGACCCATCTTTTAAATACCTCCAGGGCTGGTGCCTCAACCCTTTCCCTGGGCAGCCCATTCCAAGGCTTGATAACCCTTTCTGTGTAAACATGTTTCCTAATCTCCAATCTGAACCTCCCCTGATGCAATTTGAGGCCATTTCCTCATGTCCCATCACCTGTGACTTGGGAGAAGAGACCGACCTCCCCTGACTACACCCTCCTTTCAGGGAGTTGGAGAGAGTGATAAAGTTTAACTTTGGCCCAGCCCCAGAACCACTGTCTCTGGGCACACACCAGACAGCAGCAGCTCCGACGGCTGGCGTCGGCTCCCCGGTAGGCAGAGCTCTGTTAATAAGGTTAATGAGAAGGTTATCACCGCAGGGGTCGGGAAGCTTTCGTCCTCCATCACCTTGCTTCTGCTCCACCCGGCTCTCCCACTCACCTCCGCTGCCTCTGACCAGCTCCAGAGGAAACACTTTGTGCTTGGGATGTGGCTCAGACCAGGCTGGATGGGGCTTGGAGCACCCTGGGCTGGTGGGAGGGGTCCCTGCCCAGGGCAGGGGTGGCACTGGGGGGGCTTTAAGGTCCCTTCCCACCCACACCATTCCAAGATCCCACGGACTCCAAGCCCCATCCAGCTGGGTGTTGAGGTCAGTCTCTCCCACAGCTTCCCCAGCCTCCCAGCCCAGTGAGGCTCTCAACACGCTCATCATTTAACACGGGCTTTACCTGCCTCCGGGGATTATTCAGAGCATCCTCCAGGAGAGGCACCACCAGCCTGTCGTCCTGTGCTGAAGGACTTTGTGAAGAAACACCCGCCCTGTGGGGTCAGTGAGCAAACTTGTCTCCTCTGAGCTCTTGTCACCTCCAAGGCTTGCATGATAAATACATCTAACTGTACACATTTGTTTTGCATCTCAGCCAAACAGATGGCTTGGGAGAACTGAGGGGATATTAAATTAAGCTAAGGTGAACCTTCAGGGAAAATTCAAGGGAACTTAATTGTATAATATTAACTTTTAACAATTTCTCCCTTTTTATTTGGTGAATACTTAGGAGCAAACTCCGTATTTAATGAGGAAGAAAGCACTGATGAAAGGATATTTTTTTCAACATCTTTAATCTGAATTCCTGCTGGTGCTGCATATTGTCCCACTAGAATGCTAACAGGTGATGAGGTTACCCTGCAATCTTTTACTGATTACAGCCCAGACTAAATTAGATACAGGAGACATATATATATATATGCATGTATGTATAAAAACTTCAAGATAAACACAAAATTTTAAACTCATCAAACAGAGTCCTAATCCCTCTGCAATTTGAAAGTGCAAACGTTATGTATCATGTGCAATGCATACGGTTTTATTACAGAACAAAGAGATGCAGCAGCCCTTTGAGTTCCCTGGCACTGGTCCCCGACGGCTGTCTCTGAATCCCCCCGGGACAGATGGGGGTGTGCATTCCAGGGGGGTCGGTCATGGCAGGACGAGGAGCAGAACCAGGGTCTGTCCCTGCCCCAGCACTGACAGACAGAGCTCTGTTCCAGCAGGGAACTGCTGTCACCTTGAGCCATGTAGGACTTGAGAAGGAACAACCCTCTCTGGTTCATGGAGCATCGTGCCCAGGGGCTGGAGTTTGGGGACAAAGGGATCCAGGGAAGGGGCTGCTCAGGGCAGATGGAGCCTCTCGTCTCCAGGCTCCTGCTTAAAGTCTAAGCCCTACTGGAGCAGACTAAGAGTCACCCACTCCTGGTGGGTAACTGGTCGCCTCTGAGAAAAGCATCACAGAATTCTGTGTAGGCCATGGACAGACAGACAACCACAGCATGTTATATCAGCATTGATAAATATAGACACCTCTTATATAAGAAGGGTCATTCAGGTCATTGATTTTTAGAAAGATGTTCTCATTGATTTCCAGTAGGAAATTCTGATCTTAAATATTGCATAAAATGGCATTTTGATATTATTAATGTCATCTACAGAATAATATGAGTGCTTAATCAAAGTGTAAATAACGGTGATGAAAATACATACTGGACACTGCGTCAGTGCAAAGAGCAAAGTCCCTGATATAAAGAGCAAGAGAAAACACTGGGGATGAGAGAGGGAAGGAAATAAGAGCTCCTCACTTTTAGGCGAGGGTAACTGAGGAGAAAAGAGCTGGCTTGGGCTGTCCAAGGCCACAGAAAGAGCCAGAAGTCACATCCCTTAGAGGCCACAGCTCTAACACCCTCTCGGTGGGATCTCTGTGTCTCCTGGAGCAACGCTCTCCAGGCACAAGGAAGCTGGAACCGGAGCAGAAGGTGTGGGAGCTGGCTCTGGGCACAGCCCCTGCTGGAAACAACAAACGAAGGGCAAACACGTAAAGTTTATCAACTAAATAAATCTTAAAATAAAAGGATTTTGGAACACTGTGATGATCTCACTGCTTACATCAAGCACAAGCTGTGCATATCTTTATATTATATTTACTGTTATGAAAACATAAACTGGATTACAGGGGCTTAGTGCTTCAGCAGCCTGTTTGGATGGGAAGGCGAGGAACTTTGGCTGTTCTGCTGTTACAGATGTGACGGAGACAGGACAGAGAAGAGACAAGGACCAGGAGGTTTTCCTGTTCAAAGCACAACAATTACACCAAATAAATAAAATTAGTCCCACAAAACCTTGGCAGCTCATACCCATAGCTCCGAACAGGGCTGGAGGTTCTGAGCTGAGCAGCCTGGTCCCTGTAAGGACAGTCCTGAGGTCACTCAGAGCTTTAACATCATCTTCCCGAGCAGATATGAAACCTCTCACACGGGTGTTGAGGTGCAGGGCAGTTTCACTGCTGTTTCCAGGGGACAATCTTACTCTTTGAGGTACAATCATGAAGCGTAACGATGGCAATAAGGCTCCTTCTACTGGGAAAATTCTGGCTCCTCCAGAATCTGAAACCACTTGTTCATTTCAACAGCGAAACAATTTCATTTTAAAAACAAAAGCAGCAAGAAAAGCTCTCTCCCAACAGGATGGCAAGCCCTGGCAGCCAGGGGGGACCCGCAGCAGCTGGAGGCAGGGACAGAGGTGGCTAACGTGGCCAGCAACCACACCGGGATGAAACAGATGAAAAACCAAAGGGGTTGACAGAGACGGAGGGAATTACAGTGTTTCACGGCGGTGAAAGGGGCTGCAGCCACACACCACCAACGAATGCAAAACTTAAACCACTGTTCCGTTCAGCTTTATACCCAGATTTACTACTTATTAGGCTTATCATACCCGCATCCCCACTCAGCCACGCTCGTGCAGCCTGACTTTAACCGCGTCACTTTTCCCTTTGCTGCACTGGAGTTAAAGGGATACCCAATCCCGCGTTTCCTGCCCCAAAGCTGTTCTGACCCACAGCCAGCTGGGGAAGGGTCCTGGTCCTCCTGCCTGTCTCCCTCAGCAGAAACAAAGGTTTGTACCCCCTAAGAAGCGTTCAAATGTGAGATATTTTTAGAAGGCAGCTTTGATGCAGCACTGGATAGAAGAGGGCTGAAATCTCACTGCAGCTGGTTTAGATTTGCAGGGGCTTATCTGCCCCCTGAGCACCAAAGGAGCAGAACAGAGCTTGAACTCTGCAGAAGCCAAAAGAAATCCGGCTCCTGAATTAAAGGTCAGCCACAGATTTTCCTAAACTGGGATGAGGTTTGTTTTTTTTAAACTCAAACTGGTTTGTTTCCCATTTATGCAAGGTCTACCCAAAGAAATAAGCCCATGGCATGCAGTTCCCCCCTCCCCATTCCCTGGCCCTGCTGGTAAGAGCTGTGTGCAAGTCACAAGTGTCACTTGGGGTGGTTCTTACCACCTTGGGACTGATCTGGGGGAGCAGGGACAGCATCTTCCTCGCCAGGCACAGCAGAGAGCTGACAGAGCCAAATGCTGCTGCAGAACAGGCTGCCAGACGGTCGGATCCCGACATCTCTCCTTTTTTGGGGGAAAGGCAGGAAAGGAAAAGGCGTGCGGCAGATCTGGGCTCCTGGGTGTTTGGTTTAGGGGGTTTTATGTTTTGTTTTGGCTTGGTTTTGCTTGTTTATTCAAAAAAATCACCTTGGGAAATGAGCCTGCAGCTTATCGCTCCCAGAGATAAATTCAAATAATGTTATCGGTGGTGGTTTGTACCTGGAGAAAGGAGGGTGAATCACTAATTGCAAGAGAATGGATTCTCAGTCAAGTGTTTTTATGAAGGCATCAGCTCAGACTCAGCATTCGAAGCGTCATATCTACAGGGAAAAGCTCAGCTTTAAGGTGCATATGTAGGAATAGGAAGAAAAAGACATCACTAGTAGCAAATTCAGAAAAATCTCACTATTCTCTAGACATCTCCCTGTAATACTTTAGAGAAAGTGAAGATTGAGAAGAAAACACAATGTGCCTAAACTACCTGTACTAATCTGGAAAGGAAAGAGGCTTCTTCACAGCAGATGTGGGAATAAAGTAATGGATGATGGGTTGAATCTCAGATTGTGCAAATAACAAAGAAAAATCTTCTAAGACAGAAAGGAAATTAGAAAATAAGATCTGCTGAGAGGAAAGCTGTGAATTTACCAACTCTGCAAGCAGTGACGGGAAGGACTAGACAGAGGATTTAGGACTAGACAAAAGATTTGCTGGTGGAAACTGCAAAATGGTAATTTCACTGTGTAATAGTGATGCCAGAAAACTCAGACTTTTGTTTTTCCTGAAATACTTCTGAATTTGCATAAAGACCTGGCTGCTCAGATGAATAAAATATAAGGAAAAGGACCCGAGGTATCTACAGAGACAAGAACCATCATTCAGCACTGTCCCAAGGTGCAGACCACAAATGATTTATTCTTATAATCTGTTTCTACTCAAGCAATACTCCAACACACTTAGGGAAATGAAGCAGGGTTTGATTTTGGTGATTGTCCCTTTGTGTACTAATTATTTTTATTAGCAAGTTAGTTTTCATCACAAGCTGTCTGCTTTCTCATCTGGGAGAGACATATTTATAAGGCCAAAAGTTCAAAATCAACTTTCCAAGCATTACTAGAGAAGAAAAATATCGTATAAAACTAAAACTATAAACCAAATACATTAGAACACAATCCTGAAGATCAAAGCCAACCAGCCGAGACAATTCAGGCCGTACGTAAAGCTCCTCTGCACAGACACCCAGCCCAAACCTTGCCAGGTAGAACCATAGAATTGCAGAACAGTTTAGGTTCAAAAGGGCCTTGAAGCCCCCCCAGTGCCACCCCCTGCCCTGGGCAGGGACACTTCCCACCAGACCAGGTTGCTCCGAGCCCCCTCCAACCTGCCCTTGAACCCCTCCAGGGATGGGGCAGCCACAGCTTCTCTGGGCAA
>JAOQGH010000013.1:6357522-6408047 GCA_025769975.1 Gallinago jamesoni | reverse complement strand
CCCCTCCAACCTGCCCTTGAACCCCTCCAGGGATGGGGCAGCCACAGCTTCTCAGGGCAACCTGGGCCAGGCTCTCAGCACCCTCCCACCAAAGAATTTCTTTCTGGTATCTAATATCAGCCTCCCCTCTTTCAGTGTCAAACCCTTCCCCCTCCTCCCGTCAGTACATGCCCTTGTGAAAAGTCCCATTCCAGCTCCCCCGTAGGTCCCCTTCAGACCAGCTCTGCCCGGGCTGGGACCCTCGTCCCTCTCTCCTAACCTGAGGAGATGCTGGGATGCCAATGGGGCTGGCGCTGCTGGCTTTTCAAGTTGCACAAAAAAGGAATTTTACACGTTGGCAAACTGCCTACCTGAGGGCCGGGGGAGTGAGAAAGGAGAAAACAAGTTTTGACTAGTAACATTTAAGGTGACACTATCAATCACTGGCAAACTTTGACACCTCCAGTTAATTTTTGCTCAGAATGATAAAATACTCCACTGGTGAAGAAAATAAAGGGAGTTTCATGCAGAGCTATTTTTCTTTTTGCTTTTCTTTCTATTTAGAAGAAAAATCATGTTAAATCTTCAGCATTTTTAATCAAATGCAGACAAGGGAAATTGAACTATGCACAAACAAACCTGTTTTCAATCAGCTTTTGCTGCTTTCACTTAAAAGTTTACCATTTGGATTCTTTTTTTTCCCCTAACAAAAAATCCAAAACATTTCAAGAGAAACTGATTATTGGTGAGCAGGCTCCTTTGGTCTGTCTTTGAAGAAAGAGGAATCTGAAATAGAATAGAATTATTCAACCAGCTCTAGACTCAGAACGCTTCCCTGGAGGCGTAGATCTGGCAGCATGTAGGTGAATTTGATTTCTTACTCAGAAAAATTATCTATGTGTTATTAATATTAACACATGCTTAGAGGAACAAATGCATAAGATATTCTAAAATACAGATAAAGATGGATCCTAGAGCCTGAGCTCCTGGTAGCCCAAATGAAGATTATTATTTACTTTTATTTTCTGCCATAGTCAAGAAACGAGGCGGGGGGGGGAGTTATTTCAAGGTTTCCAAAAAATCAAAATTTATTCATAGAAAAGAAAACAGAAGGAAGGAACATAGTTATGAGCAAGGAACACTGAAGTCATGGGGCTTGTAATAAAGTCTCTAGCTAAGTAGCCACAGGTGCTCTTCACATCCCCAGAGCAAATGAGAGTGTGATTGATAGGGACACAGTAATGGCTCTGCAACCAGAATACAGCCTTTCTGGAACACAGGTTTGCACCTGCTCAAAGATGAGGCATTAATATTTATTTAAACAAGACCATTAAAAAGCAGGAGGGGTGGAGAAGAAATCATGAAGTATCTAACCCAAGGTAGAACAAAGCACACCCACACCACACCAGAGCTCCCTGCATTGCAGAGGGGACAGCCCAGCCCTGGTTCCCCAGTTCACCGTGATGGAGAACCCCCAGATCGAGCCTCTGCTGCAGCAGGAACAGCTCCTGGGGCTGGGCTGCCCCATGGGATCTAAAATCAGAGCGGATTTTGGCGTTGTATGGCCAGATTTGCAAAGTTATTTAGGTGTGTAAAGATGCAAATAGCATTAGGCCCGCACCAGTGCTCCAGTCATCCCTCTGATGAGCCCAATTAACTCCCCAACTGTGCTCACAGTCAGGTGGGGCTGTGGGTGAGAACGGAGCCTCCAGCAGCCGGCGGTGCCAGCCGAGGGGACACTCTTGTCCCCTGCACGTGAGGGCGTGGGAATATCTACCTACGGGTCTCCATCTCCCCCCACTCTGCTGGGCTGGGCAGCAGAGCCTGAGACCATCTGTGCTGCAAATCCCCTCCTCCTGCATCCCCCCTGCATCAGAGCTCCCAGGCTCTGGGAGCGAGAGCAGAAACCCCTGCTGCCTTCCCACCCCCGACACCCTCCTACAACACTTGCAGTATTATTTGTGATTTTACTGAGGAACAATGTAGAAGGCTCCCTTCAAATCTTTCTGATCTCAGCAATATCCTGTACGCACCACATCATCCTTCACGGACCGGCTCCACGCCTGGATTTCCGGATCGACCCCCAGCCCCTCATTGCAGGATTTGTCCCTTTCACCATCAGGAAACAGCTTCTGCAGAGCTTATAAGTACTCGCTGCGACGTGATCGCTTTGGTGCTTGTAGTTCTTCCTATCACTCAAAGATGGCTTTCATTTACCACGTATGCCTGAGCCAAGTAAATTCCTAATTCTTTGCATATGTCGCTATTTGGTGACAAATGCCATGTTATCAGATCACTTTTCCTTGAAAGGGACAGAGTTAGGAAACACCCAGGACAGCATTTTGCATCTGCAGGAAAAGGAAGCATTAATCAGATAGGTCTAAAACTAACTGGGATTTGTATGGACCTTTCCACTGCCTTGAATCATAGAATTGTCTGGGTTGGAAGGGACCTTTCAGATCATCCAGCCCAACCATCAACCCAACTCTGCTAAAAACCATCACTAAACCATGTCTCCAAGCACTATGTCAACCCCTCTTTTGAACACCTCCAGGGATGGTGCCTCGACCACTCTCCTGGGCAGCCCATTCCAAAGCTTAACAACCCCTTCAGTGTAGAAATTGTTCTTCATCTCCAACCTGAGCCTTCCCTGGCACAACTTGAGGCCATTTCCTCTCGTCCTATGGCCTGTTCCTTGGAAGAGACTGACCCCTGTCTCTCCCCCCTTTCAGGGAGCTGTAGAGAGCGAGGTCTCCCCTCAGCCTCCTGAGTTTCTGACATCACTATTTAAAACAAAAAAAACCAAAAAAGTATTTGTGCAGTTGTGTTTACCAGGGTTCAGATTTTCCGGATAGAGGCAATGAGGTGCAGAGCGAGGCGTACAGCTCCCACTGGTTTTTAGACATAAGGTAAACCTTTCACTTGTGCCATGTCTCTCATGCCAATAAACCTGACACACTTCAGCACTTCACTATTTGATCATAATTGTCAGAGTGTGGAGACAGAACTGGTGAGATGAACCCTTTCCACAGACAGAGCTTCCAGCGCATCTTCTGCTGGAGACAGAGATCCCTGGGATGTGTAACGCTCCATTCCAACCTGCTCCTTTTTTCTCCTGCTCACTTCAACTCCTTTGAAACTGCTTCCAATTCCAAGTTCAACTTTTCCAGCATCTGAGGCTTTCAAAAAGCCAATCCTTAAAAAACTAATTAATTCCCCATAGGCTTTTTTTTTTTTTTGACTCGGTAAATATTTCTGAGATTGCTTTTTGTATAATCAGTGTTAGCAGCTCATTAAAATGCACAGTATGTGTAGCATTTTGAATGTGACATGGCTCAGCATGGACGCTCAAGCTGCTTAAAAAGACAGAAAAGAAAAAGATGAGAATAAAATGAAAGCAAAACCCCAGCATTTCATTTAAGCTGACACCACAGTTAAGAATTTGAGACAGGGCAGGGAGCCTTCAACCCTGCTATTAGGTGAAAAGCCTAATTGCTCAGTGCACCGACTGCCCTCTCCAGCCTGCATGCTTTCCAGAAAGATTTCTTTTACAGAGAGCTTTAAGGTACTTAGAAAAAAAAAGATTCTACTATCAGACAATTGTATAAGGTTTTCACTCCGAGTAACATGAGGATTCTTCTTGAATTAATAATGAATGAAGTAATTTAAAAGGCCTTTGGTGTACGCAGCCAGAAATAAATAATGCCTTAATCTGGGACATTTTATTTTCCATTAAAACAAACACTTTTTAAAAGCGTGCGTTATTGAGAAGAGGAGCACTCAGTTGCTAACACACCCAATGCCTGTAACCAGATGATGGTCAGACAGACAATAATACTCAGGACATTTTCCTAATATTGATGCTAGAAAACAGGAAGGTTAGGAATCTTGCTTTGGGTGACAATGAGAAACCCCCAGACACAGCGCTCGCTCGGCAGCAGGTGCTGCAGGACTGCAGTTCCACTTTAATTGGCCTTATTTCAGTTGGGATGTGCCCTTTATTGGATAAAATACACCTCCGGTCATTTCGTAAATTATAAAGACTGACGTAACTAGTGAAATGATAAAAAAACTAAATCATAAACTAATCAGTAAGTGTGCACAGTAACTTCTTTAGGCTGTGAGAGGGGACACCTCTGAGCACCAGCACCGATGTCGCAGACCTCCCCTGGCCCACACGCAGGGAGCAGCTGCGGTTAATTGAAATAAAAATAATTAAATAAGCAGGAAGAGCCAAGCGAGGTGCCTCGTTACCGCTGGGACACGTGCCACAGCTCTGGCTTCGGGGCCAAAGAGAACCCGCGGGTGGCAACTGCCCCACACCAACACAAGGGCTAATCCTTATAAATGGATTTGAATCTTAGAGCCCACATTAGAATTTAAATTAAATCAAGTATTGACTAAGGAAGAACTTGCTGTCAGGTTCAGGGTGAGAAGCTTCCATTACCAAGGAAGCAGGAGACCTTAGAAACAACGTCCTACTTTCACCTTCATGGGGAAAAAACCCCCATGATATGGAGACACGCAGCAAGGGGTGGGCTTGCTGGCAGAAGAGAAAGAATCAAATGGATTTTTTCTGCTCATCTGCAACAATAAATCACCACTGCTGTGGCAAACCAGTGAGCTTTTCCTCAACAGGTAACGCTGGAGGGCTAAACACTAACTTGTTGTGAACGTACACGCATTTCTCAGTTCTACTGACAACAGACCTGCTCCAAGACCTGCACGGGGTCGCTGGTGCCGCCGTTACCACGAGCCTATGAATCTGCAGCTTAGAATAGAAAATCAGAAAAAGAGAGCTTCCCTGGTTCATGAAACCAAGGACCTTTGCAATTTTCCAAACACGAGTGTAGGAAACAGATTCTGACCCTTCTCTCGTTGGACTCTTCATTACCCTGCAGCTTGCCCCCCCCCCAGACCCCACGTGCCATCGCTGGGGGGGCACGGCCACGGAGCCACTGCTCCTCACTTGAGATTCCCCAGCCGCAGAGAACTTCAGAATGGCATGAAATTATCACCATCCCCCCCACTGCTCCTGGAGTCCCTTGAAAGGTTTCCTCTTCCCAGTCATCTTCTGCTCAGAAAAATAGCCCAGATACCAGTTTTGGTGTTTCCTGCCAACTCTTCTCAATAAATTTCAAATCAAAAGCAACTCTGTCAATTGGAGAGAGATCTAACCAGAAATGCTGTGAAGTTCAGCAGGCTAACTGAAAAAAAGAAAAAAAGAAAAAGAGATGTAGCAGAAAAAGCTTTCTTGGATTTCTATCACTACCAAAACTGAGATTTGAGGACTTAAAACTCAGCTGACAGCAGAGCTGCCTGGTGAGGCATGAAGCAGGAGAAAACAGAGATCACTTTTTGCTGGATATATCAGCTTTGCAAGAACTAAAATGAATAGAGCTTCCTCTGAAAAGGTGAATGAATAAACATTGGGAATGAAACACAGTAAGGTGTAGAGGTTAAGACGAGGTATTTTCTGCAAAGTGAAATTCAGCTTTTCTTGGATCGACTCTACACTGAAGTCAATTCTGCTTTTTCTCTGAGTAGCTCTTAAATCAGCAGTTTAAGTTTCCCTTTTTTGTGAAAAAGTAGTTAACGCTTTATTAAGTGGTCATGGAGAAACCTGAGGTATCATGAAGCAAAGAAAGCAGCTATTTCTCTTTAGTGAGATGCGTATGACATAGTAAGCTGCTATTCCTGTAAAGCAGGGGATAATTACCCCCCACGTCATTTTTGAGTTGTACAGACCAACAGCACATTCCAAATTTCCATCCCTACTTGTGTCTCCTGCCGCTGTGACGGGGGAGCCGAGACCAGGGCAGACTGTCCCATCCCCCAGTGAGGGACAGCAAACAGGGCTCCAGCACTATCTCTAAAAACTCATTTGCTGGCAGAGCCCAGATGCCATTCTCCATCCAGAGAAATGTAATTCCTAGCAGTAGTTTGAGGGGACGAGGAGAGGAGCAACGACAGTGAATCAGCTTGGGCTGGTCAAAAGCAGAGAACAGACATTCATCTTAGCACCAGTTCAGAAAAAATAGTATTTGAACAAGCATATCATCACCTTTGCAATAAACAGCGATTAAGTACATACTTAATATTAAGCAAGGGCTGAAACAGCATGCTGAACTGGGACCACTGGGTTAACTGGTACAGGTTCCCCATTTGCTTTGAATAATCCCTGTCGGCTACGAGGAAGAAAGGTTTCTAGCAGGTGACACACACCTCGAAACGATGAAGAGCAGAGAAATGACCGACTGGAGGTCTCAGCAGTGGTGCAAGTCACAATTAGCAGAGGCGATGAAGTGACAGAACCTGAGGCAGGTGGGTGACAGCGTTAGTGGGGACAGGATGACTCGTGTGAAGGGTATTAACAGAGGATATGCAGACAGGCTCTGTCTCTCTCTCCTCTGACTGAAGCAGGAGATAAAGATGCTCATGTTCCCCTGAATAAATCAGTTCCCACCCCGCGGCGGCTCCGTCCAGCCCCCGGGAGCGGGACGTGATGCTCCTGCCAGCCCCATCTCCCACCCGGACGGGTCTGACAGCGCGGGAAGGGAAGGATTACAAAGGGAGTGTGAACACCTTTCTCAAAGGTCTCTAATAATATTTCTTCCCCTGCTCCTTTTAATGAATGGTAATAGAGAACCCTTGATTAGAAGCCTTTCATCATTTTAGGACTAGGGGCTTTAGCTTTCTGACCTACTTTCTTTGCCAATGAAATTCCATTTTTAGCTTCAACTCAAGGTCTGAATGTTACCCAAATTCAGACCATCTGTTTTAACTGCCTACGGGCTGAGAAGTTGATCCAAGCCAGGAAGAATAAATGGAACCAGTGTGTGCATATATTAAGTATTCTCAACCCTCGCTGTACTAAATAACCTACTCAGTTTATTCCCGAGTCTACACAAACATTCCTGTTCCTTTGGGCAGCACCTGCTGTTGTTGTAAAGAACATTTATGCTACCAGTTGCTCTGAGACCTTCTGCTAGGTCACCTTTCATGTCCTAGTACAGGACTGACCCCAAGTCCATCTAATCCCCTAATTTGGCTTTGGGGAGGGTCAATATGGGATACCCAGAGGCACCCTCCAGGCAAGTCATTAGGGGATAACCCACCTCTCTCTAATTCTCACTGTTAGAGCAGCCACAGAACTTGCATCTCCTCAGGGACCCTTTTTCAACCCAGGAGATAAGACAACAGCTGACCAGTCCTCTCGTGAATCTCTAGCAAATCCCCCCCAGTATCTGAAAACAGCGAGTTCCATGGAGGTACCTTCTATCACCGCACCCCCCCCTCTCGGTTTGAAGTGTCCCACCTGCCCATTTCATCACACGTTCTCTTCTGTCAGTAGGAGAAGGGCCTAACAGCATCAGACCTTTTCTCAGGATTTCAGATACATCTCTTGGTCTTTTCGTTACACAAAACTCAGTAACGAATAGGAATTCATAAACCGGAACAAAATCAAAAGGCAACATCACCTGGAACGTCCCTACCAAGTAACTGCTGACCACGGCTTTACCAGAACTCAAACCCAGCCCGAGCACTGAGGATCAGGTGCTGCTGCTCACACTGATGGGCATCCACAGCATCGGCCCCCGCAGCTCGGCTGAGGGATGTCATTCCAGCAGAACGTCCAGGGAGGATGAGAGCATCCACAAAAACGTTAACAGATAAAATATGCCAGGGAAAAACAAAACAGTAGTGTAAAACCAAGGCAGACACTGCAGAAGTCGAATACCCAGCCGGGGAGCTGCCTGGCTCAAAACAAGGCAGCAAAGAAGGATACTTAATGTAAAAGAACCCTAGCATGAAATAGGCTCCGTGCTTCCCCGGACACAGCTGATTTGCTGTTCAAGCCTCTCGTTTGACAGCCGGTTTAGGGACTCTCTTTACAGCCCGCTCTTCCCCGAGGCACCACCAGCCCCCTCGGGTGCCAGGTTCCTCAGGAGCCCATCGGTGCACCCCATTCCTGCTGGGATTTGGGAATTTCAGGAGCTGACATAACCGACCAGGCTGTCCTTGCAGACACAGATTACGTGTGACGGTCCGTGAGCCTCTGCTGAACAGGTTGGCAGCACCTTTGCTGACCCGGGGGTATGAACGTGTGACAGGACAAAGCCCAGGTGGCTCCAAGAGCTGGGGGTGTTGGTGGGTAATTCCAGCAAGGGTGGGGGGTGGAACAGCTGATGCACCAGAGGAATCGGGAATTAAACCCTAAACAAAAGATCTAACTATCCCCAGCCCCCGTACCAGGGTTGTCAATTCCCTCTTCATTTGTCATGTGCAAAACCAAGGAAGGAATGAGTAATATTTGCTTTTGTTTTCCTTGTATCATTGGAAGTGACACGATCATTATTTCACTGGGGGTTCAGAGCAGCATTACCATGATTGCATTGGACTTGTACCTATTAAACGGAGGGACATGAGCTCCTCTGAGCTGTCAAATGCAACATACTCAGCCTCGCAAAGCAACTGAAACATTCTAGCTGGATTTTAGACAGGTTTTTTTTTCCTCCTTTATGCAAATCAGAACATTGCACAGTCATTTACTCACTGTATAGAGAAGGATCTCTTGCACCTGGAAAGCTACATGCTAATTCCATGCTTTATTCTGTCTCTTTCATGCAAAAGGCTTTCAAAATCATATTCTATTGTACAGTACATAATGTTATTATTCTGTCCTTATTGTCCTAAGAGCAGAAGCTTACAGGCTGGAGTGAAATCTTCTTTTGACTCTACTGTGCTGGGCAAAAGGTTAGAGAGATAAAGCAGCTCTCAGAAAGCTGTTAATGCCAGCGAGGCAGAAATACTGAATCACTGGAAGCAGCCCTGTTTCTCTCTGCATCCTGTAAGATACTTCAGCTCTCACAGGCTGTGTGTGAAAACCACATGGTTTTGCACCACTGGGCAGGAAATGTCCCTTCACCGCTTAAAGGCGGTGACAGTGCTCCTCCGATGGCTCCACCCCAGGGTCAGCTCTGCCATGGTCTCACCCTGCCTCTGCCACCTACACCATGTCACCCAGGGGCACAGGAGAGCACCCCAGATGCCCCCCCCCCCCACTCCCTGCCCTCCCTCCCCCAGCCCAGAGGAGCTCTTTTACTGGGAGGCAGGAAGGCATGGGGATACAGGTTTATCAGTTTTCAGTTGCGCTCATCTCCTCTGCGTCTGGAGAGGCAGCAGCTACACAAAAACAATAATTCATGAACCATGAACCCCTCCCCAGGGGCATCCCTTACACCGGCTGGAAAGTTGGCACATAAAGAGGCAGCTGGAAAAGAGCACCCTCCGGAAAGCTGTTCCGTCGTCCCCACAGAGGTGGCATTGCTGTAGCACCTTCTCATGTCCCTACACCATAAGGCTTTCCAGCTTTTTGAGTCCAATTCCCCATTTGTAGGGCTGGGAGTGTTGCACGGAGAGACGGGAGCATCAGAGATGCTGCTGAGAGTCTATTTTTAGAGCGAGTCATTTGATGAGCTGTTCAGCACCTTATTTATTGCTGTCTCCAGCTGGGGAGCAGAGCAGTGTCCAGACTCCTCTGCCACTAAACCCAGGACTCGGAAGCAGTGACCTCTATTTGATAACACTTTCTGTACTGACAGAAAGAAAAACAACAGTGCATTATGCTGTCAGGGCTAATAGCTGCTAATTAGGGTGAGTGACATATGACCCCCCTCTTTTATAGCCAAAGAACACAGAGGACAAAAAAAATAATAATATATAGATGTTGAAATTGTGCATTCACAGTCTTTTCCAGGCTGGAGAGTGACTACTTAAAAGTAATTTCCTATTTTGATTGTTTTTTTCCTAGCTTGTCTGTTTAAGGCTTTACTCGAAGGTCACGTTACGTGTAGAGCAAGGAGGAGTCTCTGGTCTGTGTTTCCTTGGTAGGAAACGGGGCTCTGGGGGGGACACCAGGAGAAGAAAAGGGGCCAAACCAAAGCTACATCATTTGCCCCATGGGACAGAGGTGCAGAGGCTCCAGCAGGGAGGTGGGTGCCCAGAGCACAGGGGGACTGGGGCAGCTCCTCCAGAGCTCACCCCCCTTTCCCTGCCCGCTGCTGGGCTCCAGCGTGTCCCACCGGCACAGCCAGGGAGCAGAGCAAGGAATTCAGCAGCCAAAAACTGGCTGAATCTGCTGCCATTTAACTGGATTCCTGGCAAAATAAACAAAAAAAGCTGTTTCTCCCTGGGCACGTCCCACACGTAACCCAGCCAACACCAAGCCCTTCTCCCCACACAGGCTGCATTCACTCCAGATTCTGGACAACCACCAGCATTTCTAGTGTTTGTGATGTGGCAGCTCTTGGGGTCACTGCTGGGTGTTGGGTACGGTCAGAACACGGGGCAGCTCCTCCTCTGAAGAGCCCGGGTCCTGCTTAACCAAGGAGGCAAAGAGTCAGTAACCAAATGCCATTTCCTACCCCGGGAACCGAGGCACAGAAAGCTGAAATTATTTACTAGAGGTCACATTTAAAGTCTACTGAATTTGCAGCCTCCCGTTGTTTTATTACAGGCTCAAACATCCCACTAGAGCCTCTGAATGTTAATCATTACCTACCTCTTCTATCTTCTTGATGCTCTAATGAGATTATTGATGAATTACTTACAACGCACTTTCTGTGGAAGACATTTTTAGGGGACAAGTTGCCTTTTACTAAATAAATTAATGGGAAAGTTGAGTTCTCTCATTCCAGTCCGAGGAAAAGAAGTTTTGGGTTTAAAATGCCCAATTAGTACTAACTGAAATCCAATATTGGAGATTTTTTGGCACTGTATCTGTTATAAATATGCCATGTGGCCATTAGTACCTTGTGGTACCATCAGGAAAAAAAAAAAATACTCACTCCAGCAATTAATATTGCATTAGCTGCAGATATCAATAGAGGAGTAGAACAATTGCAACTTTATAGGTTCCTTGCAAACCCCATCACAGTCAAAATCAATTGGAGGCTTCTCGTTAAGGGCAAGGGGATCTAGATCAAGCCCTGCTGAAGCACAGCTGGGTTTTACACCGATTTCTGACCACAAGTATCCCTGAACACAGAGAACGCGGCCATGGGTGCACCACGTGCCCTGCGAACCCAGATGGACAAATCCACTGCGTTCTCTCCACAGATGACTGTGCTAGATCCAGGAGTCAGCATTAAGCACAAGTTTTAGGTTGCCTTCCTGCAGCCTGCTCCAGACAGGGCACAATCTCTTGTGGCAGTATCTCTCATCCTAGTTTTGCAAATGAAGCTCTACATCTCCCCAGCAGAGCCCTCCAGGCTCCAGGACACTCCGCGCTGTCCCGATGGCCTTTCAAAGCCCCTTCTCTGAAGTCCCAAGTAATGAGGTAACTCTCAGTCTGCGTGTAAGAACAAACCCCTACAAGACAGACTGTGAGCCAGACACTTATTATTATACCTTCTACAAATGCACAGAGGGGCTTTCTCTCAGTGCTCTGGGTCACTGAGATCATGTTTGAGGCACATGATTAATTTCCAACCTTATTCTGTTAAGGGGCGGCAGGAGAAAAGTAAGAAAGATTTTTATTTTTTTTTTAGAACAGTGTTAAATATAGCAGAAGAGCTTGACCCTTTGTAAGAGGAACCACACAATGGTTTGGGTTGGAAGGGACCTTAGACATCATTTAATTCCAACCCCCGAACTCTCTTTGCATAAAGAAGCAGCTAAAAAGTTAATAGACATAAATAACATTTTATTGATTTGAGGTATGCTCAAATGAAGGGCTTTAATGCAGGTGAAGGCAGGAGAAGGCCTCTGCTTGGGATAATTAAGCCTTAGTTAGTGAAGCTTGAAGCATTTATACCAAAAAAAAGGAAAACCAGACCAAAAACCTGAAAATACCAAAGAAATATACCCAGCATAGAGGTTTGTCAAAAAATTTTTCAGCTGGCCCCCATATTATTGAGAATTTACTGAATCCGGGCTTTGAACAAACACCAAATTTCTGGGGTACAGAAATGGGAAGGAAACTGCTGCGGGTTTTGAAATGGAAGTGTAAATCTGTACTCATTTGCACCTGATATAAGGGAATGAACACGCATGAACCTGCAGATGGAGAGTTTTGGGATTGTCAGAGCTCAGCTGCATGGAGAGGGGCGGTGGGTTCCAACCCAGCCAGGGTCTGAGTTTGACGGACCCAGCAGCCTCCTGAACCAGCACATCCATTCTGCAACAGAAGCGCCTTTCTGTGGTTTAGGTTAATTCTTTCCCAAAGCGTGGTGTAAATCCTCATCTCCAGGGTGGCAGCACCACATGAATCTCTGCACTCGGGGTGGGTTTCCAGTGTCTGACCTGGACACTAGCGCTGCTGCAGGAACCCAGACAGGCTTTTGGTGCCATTGCACTTCTCTGAAGCAGGGGCTTCCCTTTTTTTTTTTCCTTCTTTCCCCCTCCAGTTATGGTGACATGGTGCCCAAGACAATCGCTGGGAAGATATTTGGCTCCATCTGCTCCCTGAGCGGGGTGCTGGTCATCGCTCTGCCCGTCCCAGTCATCGTTTCCAACTTCAGCCGGATTTACCACCAGAACCAGCGAGCCGACAAGCGGAGAGCACAGAAGGTAAGCAGCCCCACGCCGCCACCACAACTGCAGCCCTTTTGTCACCAGGGGGCTCGAGAGACACTGGTGACAATCCTGAGCATTGCCCTCTGCCCATCACACACAGCCAGGAGCACCCACACCTGCAGGGACCTGCTCCTTCACCGCACACCCCGGGTACCCAGCACCCTAAAGACCAGGAGCAGTGGGGCTCTTGTTGCTCACCTTTGCTACAGACCAGACCGAATTAAACATACACATAAACTCATAAACCCTTAAATTGTTAACAGGAGCTGTTTATCCTTCTGGCTGCTTGGTTCCTGCTGTCTCTCTGCTTTTGAAAACATCCATCCAGAAACCTGGACTCAGAGCACACACAGTCTGCAGTTTGAGGGGGCAACACAGACAAAACACAGGGAATACACGAAAACCCCTGGAAATGTCAGGGACCATTGAATATTCCATAATCTGAACGGTTTTTGCCAGCATAAGCTTACTGATTCACAGGGAAAGTACAATGCATTTATTATATCTCCATTTCCCTCTGCTAAATTACCCCAAAGCCAGAATCAGGTTTTTACAACTACAGCAAACTAAAGGTCTGAGGGTTTTTTTCCTCCTTGTGGAATGCTCTCTGCCAGAAATTCAAGACTCAGGGGATGGAAAACAGTAGTAGCAAGATGTGCTATTTCTGCTTTAGGCGAGCATCTGGGCTGTGCCTCCTCCTTGCATCTCAGGGAGCTGATAGCAGAGCACCGAGATACAAGACCTACAAAACCACAAGATTTGGCAGCCAAAACACATAAGGCGAGCAGCAGAGAGTCGGGGAGGATGAGCTGCAGCCTCTGTGAGTCACTGCTGGGTTTTACACACACCTGCATTAGCTCTGCCATTGTATGTGTGAAACAAACTGCAGTAATTTTGGGAGGTGTTTTTGAGGGAGTTATCGGATTAGTCACACAACATAATACAGATTATTAAAAAAACCCTAGAGATACCATAACAGAAGTCCACTCAGTACCCACACACTGGTCAGTCATCAACCAGACAGTGGGAAACCAGTACGGACCATTAATTCATTTAATCGATATAAATGATTTGTAGAACGAGTTGCCTAATGCAAGGCTGCGCCCCGGGATGGGGAATCCGGCATCACCCAGGAGCAGGGACACGGCGGGTGTCAGCGCAGGGAAGGGCTGGAGACCCACGGAGAGGTCTAAGGGGACAGGGAGCAACAGAACAGTGAGAGAAATAACAGCAGAGTTTGAGAGAAAGCTCTTGTTCTACTGAAACGGCACATAAACGTGGGGAGAGACAGAACCTGCTTCACAGCAGGGCCCGGGCAGCAAACAAACGGGCAGGACAAAGACACAGGATTTGTGCACAACCATCACAGCACAAGGATCACAACCCAAAGGAGCTCCAGAAGCGACAGCAGGTCTGTGCTGTCGGAGGAGACCATCCTCTCAGGCAGCACACGCTGAAGGGTCATCCCAATCCACCTTTATTTGGTGGAGCAGGATCCGCCTGGTGACACGGCAACATGCCAGCACCTTCCATGCCGAGGTGATTGATTGCAGCTTTGAGAAGGTTTGCTGTATTGACACACGGGGTGTATAATTTCCCCCCATTTGAATTTCTAATTCCCTTGATATTGGATGAATTTCTGGGCTAAGAAAGTTTTCTCAAGTCAGAAGTGTGAGTAATTCTCACATGATCATCACCACATGAATACTAACGAGAGCAAAAGAGAGAGAAGCACATTAATGTCAGTCTCTCTGGAGATGGTCAGGACAAACACGGGGACACTGGGAACCTGCTCTGGTATCACACTTGTTCCAGCACCATCCCCCAGCAAACTGAATTCCTGCTTCAGGAACAGGAGAGCTTTAGTAACAGCTGAAACTCTGTCCCCATCTAAAGACACAAAGACATTCCCGAGGCCTTTGGAAGATGGTTGGAAAAAGCTCTTTGCATTCTCTCAGCCCTTGATCATGAAGAGCCCACCAGGAGAAGGTGCTTATAAGCAGAGTTTAGAAGAGTCAGCTTTGAAGAACTAACACAGACATCTTTCCTAAAGTTCTAGTGTTAGTGCTAGTGCTAAATTAATTATTTTTCCCTTTTCATTAAAAAAGTAAATAATTTGTAGGGTATGTATTAGTATAAATGCTTTAAAGGTTTTTTTAGTCCAAGAACTGTAACTTTTAAAATGCACAAATAGGTTTCAAGATCAGGTTATAGACCATATTCACTTCTTTATGAACTCTGAGGTTTTCCAATGAGAAATAACAAAGACAAAAGTCTAATTGGCTGCCTGTGATGTCACCAGATTCGAAGTTCAGAGCAGACCTGGGCTCTCTGGTGCAGTGGGGATTTCCCAGGGGCCACATTCCAGAAAGCAGGAAAACACAGGAGAGCCCTGATGTCCCTCTGGGCCATGATGTGCTCCATCTCTGTCTCTTGCCGGCTGAGGCGGCACTGGTCTAGCGGGAAGAGGTATTTAAATAGCAAGAATAAAATACTGGGGGGTGGCTGTTACTCATCAGCATCTATTCTTCAACTGACTGAAGAGAAATGTTCCTTAAAAAGGAAAGAATAACACCAAACCCAAACCACCAGTGGTTTAATCACCTTGAAGATAAATTATTCTTTGCCAAACCTGCACTGTGAGAGAATTAATTACATGGACACCTGGCAATCTTAATTTATTGTGCTGTGTCACCAGATTTTGTCCTCTGGCATGCAGCGAGGACCAGGTCAATCTGAATGGAAGATGAATTGATCATTTCTGACAAGGTTCATTTTGGTAAAATTGTTGGGCTTTTTTTTCAAAGACTTTTTTTTTTCCCCCCTTTTTGACTGATGTGCTAAGAATAGACCTTCCTGACTTTGAAATGATGCTGTTCCTTAGTGAATGTCACAGCCTTTGGTTTTAAGAGAGAATTACTCTTAAAAGGCTTGACAATAGAATAACTTTGTAATTCGGGTAACGCCGGGGCCCCTCTCTCGCTGTGCTCGGTTGGCAGCAGAGATGCAGCGTGAAGGGATCTGGTGCTGGTTTGAGGACCACACTTCCCACTTCCCAACCCTGGAAAGAGAAAGCAGAGGCAGCTACTGAAGTGTTGCTCCCTCAGCAGCAGTAGAAAAAGTAAAACAATTTGGTGTTTGGAAGCCAGAGACTGTGTGTGCACAGCCCCAGCCCCAGCCCCTCCAGGGCAGGAGAGAAACGCTCGGCTGAAAGGCCACCAGAGAACACGGTGGGGGAGAGAATAGATGGGGCCTTTCAGAGACCCCAGACGGGCCTGCAGGAACGCTGTAGCCCCCTCTGCACTCAGACTGGCCAGACGTCCTGCGAGAATGAGCCTTCGTGTGTCAGCTCTAGCTGTTGGCAGACAGGGTCATCCCCACGCCTGTAAGAACCAACACCAAATCCCAGGCCCTATCTTTGCACAAAAAAAATGGAGGGAAGAAGAAGAAAACACTAGATCTCTTAGCAAAAATACTTCTAGAAAGATGTTTCTCAAAGTGTCATGGGAGCCTTTGTTGGTCCTTAGTCTCCCAGGTCGATTGACATTTGGTTTTATCCAGCTTTAAAAAAAATCACCAACTAGAGCCCCTCAGCTGGAAAAATTGTGCTAAGAGCAAAGTTACCTTAATCTGTTGTTATTTTTGTTCCTGGAATGGTGCTTCAGAAAGGACAGCTAGAGATGCCTTTGATGTCTCCCCAAACCGCTCCAATACCGTCCGGCTAATTACAGCAGCACCAGCCCATTGTCCCCAGTGCCCCGCTCCCTTGGGAAACAGGAGCTGGCAATAAAGTGCACAGGAGCCCTCAGAAACGGGAGGTTGCTTGGGTGGGCCAGTGACTGGCAAATGGCAATGTGCGCTAATGGCTTTTCAGTAAGAAAAAAAACAGTTAAAACAGAAAAATATGCTGGAACAAGGGCAATGAGCATCCCAGGGCAAGGCTCTGGCTGTTACCCCGGGTCCCTGCACCCCGACACACGTGCAGATGGACAAGCTGAAGTCCTCAAAGGCACACTTACAGCAGCTTTGGCCAGCCTCAGAAGGCACATGGAAGTAGAGCAGCAGCTGAAAAGTTTGGGAATGGCAAGACCAGCCTAAAGCAACGTGGTCTCTAGAGCAGCCCCCTCTGGGCTATTCCTTCACCGACTGAGGTGCTGTAGATCCGCTCCGTTTGGGAGAAAAGAGCTGTTCAGAAAGGGGCCGCTCCCACAATGAAAAGTGTAAATGCTCAGATGTTATGAAAATCCCCCTGTTTAAAGTGCATTTGTTGTTTAATGGTTAGATTTGCTAAATGAGCCAGGATAGTGAAATGGCTGATAATCCCAGAGGGATTAGGGTGGTTTTAGTGGTGCATTTCTCAGGGGCTAAACTGGAACTGTCGCCCACAAATACAAAACTCCAGTAATCACAGTGCCTGCTTTCAGGGCTGCAGTAAATAAGCTTTTGAGAACTACAGCTTCTTAGTCTGTGCAATTCGTTTCATTTATGATCTGGTGGCCTCTGACACTCTGAGAACAAGCAATGTCCTGCCAAAGCCTTGAAATACGCTTCTCATTTCATCCTCTAGGCCATAAGTTTCCAGGAAAGAACCAAACACCCAGATTTAGGCAGGGAAAGGACTATCCAGGACAAAAAAAAAAAAAAAAAAAAATCATTTTGCAGAGCCACTCTCAGGTAAAACTGCAATATAGAACTGAAAACCAACACAGGCTTCCAAGGAGTAGATGGAACAGCTGAGGTGAAGCAGGAGTGGACACATTGCCTGGTGGATGAATTAAAGCACCGAGCCGTCATCGGCAGGAGAAAGGAAGGAAGGGGCAAGGGAGAAGCTGTGTCTTTTCAGATGGAAGTGGAGGAATTAGATGGAGGAAGCTCATTGCAGAGCGAGAGCTGCTCCAGAGATGGCTGCACGCAGGCAGCGACGACTCCACTGGCTGAGGGAGAGGTAACTATGGAGATGCTTAAAGGGGGCTTAAGCCAAAAGGAAGGAAGGGTAAGGACAAAACATCTTTCCGATTGTTCCGTTAGAGGCATGTTAGAAACAGCCTGTTCCAGACCCAGCCGTCACTCCCGGGGCAGGGAAAACAGGAGTGCAGGCAGCAGGGCGGATGGAGAGGGGACATGGTGATGAAAGGAATGCTTAATACTAGATTTACATCAGCATCGCGCCCATGAGAAAGACAGCCCACACACCTGTCAATAACGAGGCCATTATAATAATTGATTTGCTACAGAGCAGGGGAGTCAGCTTTGAAATGTTCTGTTTTTCAGCTGACACCCTAGATTTTGGAGGTGGGTTAGTGAACTTCAGCGCGTGGAACAGAACGGCCAGAAAAAGCGAGCAGAGCAGAGCTGTGAGCTGTCTGAGGAGAGCTCAGCCACACAACATGACTCAGTTCCCAGCAGGGGATGGGGTTGGGAACTTCAGGAGAGAGAGAAACAATAAGGTTAAAACTGGAGCTGGCTGACATTTAGAAAACATGTTTTTTTTCAATGACAATGAATCTGTGTGGAATATGTTTTTGTTGTTGTTGATATTTAACAGTTTTTGATAGGGGGGGAGGGAAAGGTTTTTTATTATTTCAGGTTTTTTTTAAGAGGAGATTTCATTTTTGCTAGGGTAGGTACTTCTGTTTCTTCTGTCTCCTGTTTGGTGTTTGTCACTTTCCCTCACAGGGATCAAGGGGAAAATCCCAAAGAAATAAGCCAACCAGGAATCCTTCCTCTTTTCTTTCCCATAGTCCAGGAAAGCTAAATGGCGTTTCCATCAGTTCAGGTAGTTCCAGTGCCCTGGGTCCCAAATCTCCTAAAACAATTAGATGTTTCCCTGAAAGGAAGGATGGGAATGAGTGAGCGAGAGCTGAGGTCCAGCCTCCAAAGCAAGCCCGTACCTCTGGATACAAAGCCCGTTGTCAATAGTGGCCCAATGCCCAGATGAAAGAATCTGGGATACGTATTCAGAATCCACTAGACGTTTGTTTCATGCCATGAGGCCCTTTCATGTCATGTCTCAGTCGTAACCAGAAAACAGCCTGCAGCACCTAAGCACCTGGCTGATCCATCCTCGGGGTCTCTCCTTGGCCATCACCACATCCCCTTTCCCATGGGAGCCCGCGCCACGTGTGGCACCTCCTCCTCCTCCCGATGGCCCCCCGATGCAGCGCAGTCAGGAGGATTTGTAAAGGCTGATGTTGCCCATTTCATCCCAGGTGTCTAAATAAATGCCGTCTGCAATCGCCTGGTCAAGGAGACCTGCACACAAAACATTCAGCCAAAAACCCTTGGGAAACCCAGTCCTATTTTGGAACTGGGTCCCAGGGATCAGATTCTTCGCTGTGGCCTTCATTGAGTAGTTATTTTACCACTAGCACAGGAGGGAGCAGAGGGGGTGCAGTTCAGCTCCCAGCCCACGTCCCAAATACAGCTCGAACAGCCCCGCGCCAGCTGCGATACCCGGTAACGTCTAGATTAACAGAAGCGGATATATCCACTGGGTCAGGAGAAAGATCACCAGAAGTGGGTGTAAATGGTAGTAAAGTTTATTGCAGCTACTAATTTGTACCCTGACAGTGATAAGCAGGCAAAGAACAACATTTTTCCGCTGACAGACATGGTGCTAGGATGGCAATAGAGGTCCCCGAGCCCTCTGACCCCTCATCAGAGGGACAGGAGCGCTCTGCACATCCCTCGGGGGCCATTGCAGTCCCCCTGCTTACACACTGCCAGGTGCCTCCCAGCCCAGTCGAGGAGTCCTCAGACCTCATTGCTCCACTCCTCCCACTCCACCTAGCAGCACTGGTCAGCAAAGTGTGACTCAGAACAAGCCTTTGTTGTTTGAAGGTCATGAAAATCCCATCCTACAGTAACTGCTGATAGCTTCAGCAGCACATCAGGTGCTAAACCAGCACCAGGCCGGTCCTCTCCAGGCACGAGCAGGAGCCTGCTGTCCCTTCTGCCTCCCCACTACAGCCAGTCTCACTGTTTTGACAAACCCCCATGCTGCAGCATCACCCCCCTTCCGTGCTTCCCTCTCTGTGGGTTTTTCATGCATAAAACTGGGATAAATCCACTTCCTTTTCTGTCTCGGTGGATTCTTGTGGAGTTAGTTCATTATACATGGTTATAAAGCGAGACCATGTTATGTTAACAGCATTCAGAGCCAGGATTTTGAATTCACCTGTCTGAGCTTTGCAGGAGCAGCTCCTGCTGACTCACCAACGGGAACGGCAGCGATTCCTCCCCGACCCGCGGGGAACGGGGGACACTGGCAGAGAACGGGTCACCAGCAGGCAAGGGAATCCAGAGCTCGCATAAAACGTACAGATAATTTTCTAACAAAGTATCTGTATGGGGAAATCACAGCCTTCCTGGGAGCGCCGTGCAGGAAGAAAAAGCAGTTCAATCCACCAGAGAAATTGCTCTATAGGAAATGGCTCCTCATTCCTCCCCTTTGTGCCTCTCCTGTTTGCCACCAGTCGGTAACTCCAGCCACCGCTGCCGGTGGCAGAGCGGGCAGCGAGACCCAGCTCGGCATCAGCTCCACACAAATACAGAGAGCAATTCCACACTCTGTCCCCGAGCTCCGGTACCCGGGCACCAGTGCATTTCCGTGCACACACGAAGCACCAGCTTCGTTAGCGACTGAGCCAGGACAATTAGGTACCATTCTAGCAGGATGTGCAGCGATGCTGGGATGCCAAAGCAGGGCTGGAACAGCGTGTAGCCATGACGACTGGGCAGGTTTCTGGGGAGGGAGAGGGATGCTCCAGCCCCAGGAGGGGACACACGGGCTGCTCCTCCGCATCTGCCAGGGCACGGCAGGCAGCCAGCACGGTGAGGATGCCAGCCCGGGGACGTGAGCCACAGCACACACTCTGCTAAGAGTCTCCACTTATCAAATAGGACCAGGGGATGGGCTCATGGTGGATTTTTTCCCCCAGAAGCCTAATGCAAGAGATTCATCCACAGAGACCCCAGGAAGAAGAGGAACAACTAGGGGAAGCTTCATTAAGAAAGCTAATTGCACCGCACAACAACTCCACTGGCATCTGATGACTTGCAAGCAATTTTTGTTTGCCAGCAACACCTCTCAGTTACTGCTGAAAGCTCGTAGCACAGGAGGGGGGATGGAGCACAGCTCCCACACTCCTGCTTAACCCCGTTCCTTCTGGGTCCCTGCCCCTCAGAGACAACATGCTCCAACTGCCAGGGAGCTGGGACACAGCCCTGCCATCATCTCTTCCCCTTGGGCTCCATTGAACGGGGAAGAATTAAAGGCAAGAGTTTTACAAATGTGCTTATTATTTTCTTGAGTTTCATTCAGAAGCGTTGTGGTCATCACCCCCATTCCTGTGCCCCCCATTTTCACCATCTTCCAGGGGAAGGTGTGAGCAGCACGACGTGAAGCAATTACCTTCCTTTTCTGCACTAACCACAGGCCTCCACACCATTAATTAGTGTTCATATATCAGGTCTGGTAAGTTGGCATGTGACACTAGATCAAATTCTGTTAATTTCTCCATCCCCTGAATACTTCATAGCTATTAATTAGGGGTGTGAGCTGTGTGAAAGATGTTATAAAAGTGAGATCTGGAAGCACAGACAGGCAGATAAATCACAGGCAGACAGATGCTCATCACACTTTGCTTCCAGTGAAACACAGAACTGTATTTTATAACAGAGAACAGCAGCTTCTCTATTAATAATGCAGTAAAACATGAGGCTCTTGTCTTGAGAAGATGCTTAATAAGTAATACATTTCTAGACAAATTCTGACACCCTAATTTACACTATAATACTTCACTTCTAACTCTAACAAACTCTACCAGATTCCCACTACAACTGCTGTGGCACCTCTTTGACACATTCCTGGGGCAGTTTTGACCCAAGCTCTAAAATCTATTATAGCACTAAGAATACAAAAAAAAAAAGCAGGGATTTTTTTTATTATTATTATTATTTCAAGAGACAAAGTGAAGAAGTGCCGAGAACGAGCGCTGTCAGGCAGCTGGACCCATAGTGTAGGAACCTCAGCATAGAGGAAGCTTTGCGTTTCAGCAAGATGCAGTAACGGTGTATGACATACTCCAATCAAGAGAAAACTGTCCATAAGGTCAGTTCTTATAGAGATCAAGGTCTGTAACTTTTACTGGGTGGACGGGTAGATGGAGAACTGAAAAAAAAGGCACTAGAAACAAGTAGGGCATCTATAGAGGATAAAAATACAAAACAGCCTCCAAAAAAAGGCTACACTTAAATGTCAAGCAAAGGAATAGAGTGAGAATTGTCACAGTGTACAAGAAGTGAAGTTTGTTCTATTGTTTCCTGAAGAATGCAGCAAACACCAGAAAGGGAAAGGTCTGTGTGAAAAGACGATGTCAATACAACGGCAACTGAGAAAAAGTGGCAACAAATACACACAGGCTGGAAATCAGGAGAAACCTAAATAGAAGTTCACAAATAAATACCCAGTAGGAGCAAGACCTTCACGAAGTCTAAGCCAGAGCTTGTTACATTCAAGAGGAAAAGGTACGAAGGGAAGTTTGCAACAGGAGGGGACCCTGGGTGCCCTCGGTGCCCCTGGGGTTTCCTGACCCCCCCTGCATTTCTCTCCTCAAGTTTTGCATATTACGACACCTTTTTCAAAGTTGTGTGCTCCACCAGGCAGGAGATCTGTGACTGGTGGAGAAGCCGAGATCCATTAAACTCCATATTCTGTGCATTGTTCTATAAATAGATCGAACATCATGTTCTTCAGAGTTGGAAAAGATTAAACGATATAGTGCATTTGAAATGATGTTCTGTTGCTTTAATGGTGCCAAGGGTAAGGTAGGATTAAAAGGAGAGGCACAGAGGAAGGAAGGGGAATCTTTCATCTCTGGAAAGTAATGAAGAGGCCCAAAATAAGATCAAGGTCTGACTGTAAGTGGTTCTATCAAATTATATAGGAATATAATGAGTTCTACACCATCTAATTTCCATATGCCGCTCTACAACATCTCCCCCAAAGCAAAGATGACAGAATACTTAAACTTGGCTCAAAAGCTGTTTAACGTAAAGATTTGAGAGGAAGGAAAGTCCAAATGTGCATACTTTGATTCTTCAGGAAAAAAAGGTTAAAAGTGACAGAATAATGATCTGCAGAAGCTAACTTTTCTAACAGTGCTGTAACCCCACTGCTGCCTATTGCAGTAGCCAGTTGGACCCATGGCCACCAGAGAAACAGCCAGTAGTTAAACCAGTAGTTAGCATGTGGGCCATTTGCTTTTTAAACAGCCGTGATTTCAGCCAGTGTTCAAACACACGTAATAACCCCGAGCCCAGATTTGGCAGCCCAGCCTGTTTCCAAGCTTTGTTAGAGGTGGCCCATCAGCTTCCCAGAGCCGTAAGTGGATGGATGATCAGTGTTGCCTGATTACATTGAGGAGAGCACTCCACAGTCACTACCTTCATTTAATTCCTTGCCCACTACCATTTTTGAATGCTTTTTGAAAGTGAAGAATTTTCCATTTTCTGCTTAGCAAGGAAAACTCACCACAATAGACTGGGGAGCCAAGCTATTTTCTGCCAGATGGAGGTTACATCTATTCCCTTTCCAAGTTATGTACATGGACCCAGTTCCCACTCAGAAGGACAAATTGAAGTCTTGCTGAAGCTGAACTCCTCTCGGAATGTTATGCTAAAATTAGCAAAAGGTACCATGACATTAGGAAGGTGAGAACATAACTACAAGAAAGTACTTTTTTGTCATTCCGTACTCCAAGCCCTGTTGCTGAGGTTGCAGAAGCTCCTGTATAAATGTACAGCCTGCTTGTCATCTTTTCCATAGCCTGAAGTCAACCACATTCTTTCCATCTAGAATTAAAGTCCCAATCCAAACTAGCACCAGATACAGAAAAACACAAGTAAATCAAGCACTTACTGAATGGCTGTGACACTGCACCTTGGAAGTACAGATTAGATCAAAATGTTCTGTTGATTACTTTTGAGAACACCTTCGTTTCAGCCTCAAAAGACAAGTGGTGTACACCTACTGCACCACTGGACTCATTGCAGCAGTTGGCAAGAGCTCTACTCATATTCAAACTACTAATTGTTTAGGGAAAAAATGGGAAGCACTGTTAATTATCTGCTGTAGCTGCATTTTTTGCCAGGAGTGCTCTTAGTGTGGTTTTAGCAGATAAAGTTAGAAGGGGTGTGAACTGGAGCATCTCTTCAGGAGGAAAGGCTGAGAGCTGGGACCCTTTAGCCTGAAAAAGAGATGGCTCCGAAGGATCGTTATATACGTGTATGTATAAAAATACCTGGAGGCAGGGTTCGAAGGGGATGGAGCTGGGCTCTCCTCAGTGATGCCCACTGATGGGCCCAGAGGTGATGGGCACAGACTGAAACACAGGAGGCTCCGTCTGAACATCAGGAAACATTTTCAGTGTGAGGGTGACTGAGCACCAGCACAGGTTGCCCAGGAAGGTGGTGAATTTTCCATCCTTGGTGCCCTTCAAAAGCCACCCAGACACAGTCCTGGGCCAGGCTGCCCAGAGCGAGCCAAATGTTGGACCAGAAGAGCTCTGGAGTCCCTTCCAGCCTCAGCCATTCTGTGAAGGGTAACGCCAGTAACAGCTCTGGTCCAAAGAGGGAGCCGGGGCAGACACAGGACCCAAACATGTAGTACCTGACATACGTGTGCTCCAGTCACCTCCTTGCTCAAGAGCAGAAGATCTGGAAAGCTGGAGAGGTCTGGCAAATGTGAAATTACATCATAGGTTGTAACTTAATAGTTTATTATACCACATAAATCAAGTCTGAACATTAGCTCCATAAGAACTAGATGAAAATCATCAATAAGTAATAATTAGCTGTTTCCTGGGCCTGCCATCTGGTAAGCTTTTTTCCCAGCCAGCAACTCCTGCTCCTCACACTTCTCCAAAGGAGCCAGAAGATGAAGACAGGCTATTCTTTCTTCTTTGTCAGTCCCTTTGGGAATTGTAGGTACCCAGGACACTGGCAACCACTTACATCATCCTCATCATCACACCTCAGCACCCCACGTGTACAGGGCTTCACCAGCCCCTGCTGATTCCAAGTCTCCAGTTTCTTAAAAAGCAATAAGGAGGCAGAAGTTATTGAGCCCTGCCTTCCATCCTACTGTCAGGAACACGTGGGCTCCAAGATAACCAAATTAATCATTCTAACCTGTAAGTGGCTGTCATTAGTATTATTATTTTCATCATATAAATTATCTTCCAGATTAGGTCATATGCATTTTGAGATCCCATGGTTTCCTAGCAACTCCTCTTACCGCTCCACACGCAGACACAGTGTGCCGTTTGCTTTTCCTTTTTTAGACTCCCTGCACAGGGGTTATATTCAGTAACGGTGATCTCAGGCCTGGCCCTAATGACCTTTAGTCTGCCACATTTGTGGGGTAAGATGCAGAAGACAGCATCCCCCATCCTCCCCCCGAAGGCACTTGCAGCAGAGGGCCAGAAAATCACGGTCCTCCACTTGTCGGTCTCCTGTCCCGCAGACCAGAAGCCCTGGGCTCTGCAGGATAAGCAGACAGATAAGCTTTCCAGATCATGCACAGACTTTCACATAAAATTCACAAACTATGGTTTTAGAGTTGCTTCTAGTTCAATGTGGGAAACTGTCTGGAGGGCCAAACCAATTTTAGCCACCAATTTTAATTAACTTCTCTAGCTGAGTTAATCAAGATATCTCCCAAATTTAATCATGATGAGGGCACAAAGTTAGGTGATGTGACTAGCCTAGACATTCTTTTGTGTAAGGAGAATAGGATTAACTTCTGTCCTGCCCCACTGACATTTTTAAAATAACAATGTCTTGTTCTAAACTACAAAAGCTATGGGGCTTAATTATTTAGCCAGCTAGTGGCCCTGTTTCAAAGGAAAAAAGAGAACAGACCTCAGAAATGAGCCATCTCCAGTCCACGTGGAGTACAGCTATTAATATTTGATCCCCTGCTAGCCTGCAGGCAAAGGGAATAATGTTCATTACAAGAGCCTAAGACTGAATCCATTTTAGCGATTGACTGAACAGAAGATGAGGATAAAACCTCTCCTGCTGCAGGTGAGGCGAGTAAATTGGGGGACTCTGGTAATTCCTTCAGCAAAGGAGCTGGTATTTTGCCAGGCACAGAAAGAAGTGGAAGTCTTCTGAGGCTGCCATCAGAGCCTCACTGTAAAAAACCATCCCTGGATCCAATATCCAGTCCCAAATATGGAAGAAATAAGGTGGTTGTGAAAAGTAAAGAAGAGAGACACAAGGGCATGTACTTGCCAATAGAAGGAATAACTTAATGGAAATGTAATTAACAGGAACAGAGAGCTGATGCCACGTAACTGGGAGATGGAATATCCTTCAATCCCCCACCCGCTGCTCTCTCCCCCAAACTCACATTCAACAGCAGAAGTCTCTGTGGTGTTTGTTCCAGGTTACAGCCCCGGGGCCCAGAGCAACACAGCAGTTTGGGAAAGTCTTCAGAAAAACTGAAGATCCAGTTTCATTTTCTCATTGTACCCTCAGTTTACACCCCGAAATACAACTCTTGCCCCTCCACAGGGTGCCCAGAGGGTCCTGAGAGAGCCCTCGGCCCCTGAACAGAGCAAGTTCCATCCAAGATTTCTCTCCCATGTACCGACCTGGAGCCTTAACGCTAAAATGGGACAATGAAATCTAGGTGAAGTAGAGAAAAGAAAGTCACTTTTGGATGTCCTCATTTTGGGGTCTCAAAAGAAGACCTATTTTTCAGGCTGGTCATAGTCTGTGTCACCCAATTAAAGCTGCAAACTAGTATCCTGTGCGTGTCTTTGCCGGAAAAAATTGTCTGCTTTAGCAGAAGCTCTTGAGGTTAAACAAATTTTTCAAATATTGAGGGCCAGAGTCACTCACGCATGTACAGTAATAGAGCTCCTGGAATTATTACACTCCCTGGACCCACTGCAGATATTTGCCTCTTGGCTTTACTCTTCCTACAGTGTATCCCCATTAGCACCTCTAATTAGAAAGGAAAATCACGAGTTCCATGTTATTTAAAAGATTATGCAGCATTTTAAACTACAGCACAATGTAATTATTTTTTAATAGCCACAGCTATTTCATGTATTTACTTTTAATAGTGTTTGAGTCATAAATTAACAGTGGAAAAGAAAAAGGCAAATCAGCACTTGACAGAGAAGTAGGCAACAACTGAAACGAAAAACTGCAAAGCTACAAACTGTGTGATCAAAAAGGAAGGGAGCCCGATTAGTTTCTCTTTTTTGCTTTGTTCTGGGCTGCTTTTTTATCATCTAACTTATCCCCCTGGAGGTCAAGGTGGTCAGGGATAAATAGAAACGAGAAGAGTTGGGTGTCTGCGTTGTTGCAGTGACTTCTGTCAGTTTGCCAAGAGATGTGCATTTTAGACAGAGCCTTGTGTTATCAGATACCAAAGTTAACAAACTGCCACTGCAGAGGACAGTCCGCTGTCACCGAGGGTCGGGGTCTCTGCGTGAGCTGAGGTACAAGCAGAGCAAGTGACAACACAGATGTCAGAGCTGAAAAGGAGGATAAAACAACCAGGCACGTTAGGGAGAAGGTGAGTCTTGGAAGCAAGGTGTGTGCGGAGCATCTGCACAGCTGGATCCTGCACAGCTGGATCCCTCGCAGCCATCCCACGCAGGAGCACGTCCAAGACAAGCCTCTCTACTTGCTGTGCATCTCACCCCAAAAATATCACTATTAACTTTTGAAAGGATAAACAAATCTGCAGTACCCCACTTCCGATCTCTGGAAAGGCCATTAATTCTGCAGGAGATAACTCAGACACACGTGCATCTACTGGGGCCAGACCTGTGCCCGGTGTTCCCACCAGCACCTTCTCCCCAGCCCACCCTTCATGTCACCCCAGAGCCAGAGCTGGAAACTTGCTTCCTCCTGGCATTGCCAGCACAGGACGGGTCCCTCAGCATCCTGAGCTCTAACTTCAGCTTGTTTGCCTTCACAGAAAGCCCGGCTCGCAAGGATCCGAGTGGCCAAAACGGGCAGCTCCAACGCTTACCTTCAGAGCAAGCGCAACGGCCTCCTGAACGAAGCCCTGGAGCTGACGGTGAGTGCAGAGACACCATCTCCTCCCTGGTCCCACTCCTCTCCTCTCCCCACTGCCACCTAATTGCTCATTATCCAACGTGACAGCCTCGCACCGGGAATGGCATTATCCTATAATTACACTCCCATGTACTGCATGTGCCGTGGGGAGGGACGGCAGGAATCCAGCCACAAGATGGGATGGGAAGAAAGAGCTTCCTTGGGCTCCTCCTCGAGCTTGGAAAGGGTCTGGCCTTCCAGCAATGACCAGGTTCAACATTCCCTTGGCGTTGATCAGCTGCACTGATTTACACCACCAGGGTCTGCCTGTACTATGGACATCCACTCTTTCAACACACAGTTACTTATTTTCAAGAGTCTCCCAGTATTAGGGGATATCTGGAGGTATTTAAGAGCTGGGCAGACGTGGTGCTGAGGGACATGGGTTCATGGTGGACTTGGCAGTGCTGGGTTAATGGCTGGACTTGATGTTAAAGGTCTTTTCCCACCGAAACAATCCCATGATTCTATCTATTTGTGCCCAGCAGGACAGAGGAATATCCCCTGGCTCCCATTTCAGACAGTTCACTGGTGGGTTTATTGCTAAGAGACAGGCCTGTGGAGGATAACACTAGCTATTCATGAGAAGAAAAGTTTTAAGTGCGTCAGGTTTCTCAGCAGAATCAGCGAAAACGTCAGGAGGTTATTACATTAAGCCTGATCAACACCCGAGCAGGTATTAGCACATTTCATGGATTTCATTTCAAATAAATCAGCCTTTTGTACATGTGGGGAGCAAAATGAAGAACACTTAATTGTGCCACCCGAGCCACCAAGCACTTGTTCATACATCCGTGCTTGGGGCATAATCCCTCAAATGACTACTATTTTCCCTGCCACACATTCTTGCGTTTGTGAAATCAAAGCTGAAAAACCTTTTCAGCTCACGGTGAAAGCTGCTCCCCAGGACCCGAGCCCACTCCTGCCCAGGGCCAGCGGGCACAGCAGAGGGGACTTCCACATGTGGGAGGCTGCTCAGCACAGACCAAGACAGAGGAACCTGCCCCTTTACAATTGCAATAGTTTTTAAACTGACTCTAGAAAAGCACTTCGCATGAAGCACAGATCTGGGAGGTGGGATGCCCAGATCAGTTTCTGTTCTCCCCTCCAAAACAAGTTTGATCCGTCTGACTACACATCTCATGTTGTCTCCTGCCCTGCCAGTGCCAGTGACACTCAGAAAATCTGTTTCTCGAACCATATGTTGCTGTTGAGCAGTTCAAGAAAAGTTTCTTTCAAGAAGGAGACCAGGAAGACTGGTCACACCTGGTCCAGAGCCTTCTCCCCACAAAGGAAGGGCTCGGGACTGGGGCAGCAGCTCAGCTGAGGTTCTGATATTACCCAGGAACAAGCGAAAATCTGAATACAAATTTAAAACTTCCTTCTGAGCTTTAGATTTCTAGTCCTTAAAAATGCCAGAAGAGCTTAGCAGGGACACTTAGTTTGCACTTGATCTTCCAGCCTGTTATCTCAACAAGAATCTCCTCACTTCTCTTGTCAACCCAAACTCCCTGCCAAGACCACTTAGGGAAGAGCAGCTGACGCACCAGTGCTTAAGTCCAAAATGCGAGAGGTTGAGAGAAATATTTGGCTGAATGGGTTTATTTCATGGCATTTGCCCAAAATGAGTGGAAGAAGGGTCATTTTGTTGGCTACAAAAGTACTGTAGTCACAGGAAGGAAAACAAAACCATTTCTAAAGAGGTTCTAGAGGATTTTTTAATCCATTAATAATTAATTTTAGATCTATAGCAGCACCTAGACCAGGCATTCCCAAGCTTTTCTGGGTACACCTCACATTCTGGTGGGCTTTATCGCTCTAAATGCTAACATGACCCTCCCCTCCAACCCCAGCCCACAAGATCCAGAAATCCCACTTTGAAAAGCACTGAATACTGGATTACATATACATTTGGATTAACACTTTGTGAAATAATAACCCCACCCTAAGGATCTTCCTGTTGAAATAACCAAAGGCACAGGGCAGTAAGAATTACCATCCACCTGTGACATATGGGAGCATAATTTACTAAACCAAGGAACTTGCCAAAGCCATGCCCAGCATCCGCACGCCCACCAGGAAATGATCTTCGCCCACCCGGGAACTCGCCTCATACCTGGATCAGGAGCCAAGACATGTCTCACCACCCACAGTGGCATTAATTAGTTAAAGAACCACAGAGCATCCTCTGCTGTAAAGGTATACACGACCCTTCTAACTCCACGAGGCAAGATTTTGTGTCCTTTCATTTTATGGCAGGAGAACAAACCATTCTTGAAAGTACCAAATGTGAGTAACAGCACAGTCTCACCAGCCAGATTTTTTAAGCTGTATAAATAGGATGGAATACGACTTCTGTAACTGCTATATTAGGGGCCAAAATATTACCTCCATACTGTGCATATCTGTCGGTCAAATTAGCATCAACTGCTTCCCCACTCAGGTACACATCCCAGTTTGATGCCTTGCCCAGGACTCACGCTAACTTTAATGGACTTCCCACGGCCAGATTGCCACGGGACTGGTTTGTTACCCAGCAGTAATTCTGACCGCAATTACTCCACGGCCATCACTAGATGTTATCACTTTCATCAGCAGCAATCACGGCACCGTGATCAATGTGTAATTGTTGTACAAGTGCCCAGCAGATTGCCCTGCGCTCTGACACCTCCGGGGCTTACCCAAGGAAAACAACTGCCCCAAAGGCACCCCGGCTGCAGCTCCACAGTCAAACTAATAAACTGGGAAATAAGGACTGTTCAAGATTCCGGAACATGTGCCTGAACGTCCCTTCATTAGCACCAGAATGAATACACTGACACCATCTTTCAAGGGAACAGCGTGTCTTCAGCCTGTAGCCTTCTATCAAAGTAAAGAAAAAGCAAAGAAGAGGATTTATCCAAGGCAGCAGCAGGACAGAGTTCTGCTCCTCACAGGAATACAGACTCTGCCTTCAGAAACATGTGGGTTTGTGGCATTTTGCTTTTGCCATCTAGACACAAAGTACTCAGACCGTTTTCTTCTCATTTAGAGAGATTTTTAGTGGGCTTTATGTCAAAAGTGCTCAAGGGATGGTGAGCTTCTTCCCATGGCAGCAGCCTACAGATCCTCTTAGTGTTAATCTCCTTGTACAGCCAGCTGAAACTCCCTTTTAGCTAAAATGCTCAGAGGTGTAGATCCCAGGAAGAGTAAGTTGTGGGGTCTTGTGCCTTTTCACAAGCAGGATCTGCTTAGCCACAGATAAGCATTACAGCCACTCTCATGGGAAGGGGCAGTCTAACCACAAATCAGTTCATCTCAGTTCACCAGGGTCCAGTTTTACCTGCTGAACCACCAAGTAGGAGGTAAAAGTGGAAGTATTTTGGATTTCAGAACTGACACTACAGTGTGTTTCAGCCTCTCTCCAAGCAACCAGCAGCTCAGTGAAAGTCTTCCAAGAACAAACTGAATGGTAGCTGGCATCAGATCCTCGAAGAACTGGCATCCCAGCTCAAAAAGCAAACCATCTCCTCTCCTCCCCCCCACCTGCTTTTTCATTACAGCCAGACTTTCCTAATGAAGACACAGCCTTTGTTGTACCTACGTTACTGCAGGCACAGTAACCATCTCTACAGGTATACATTCCTCAGCAGCACTATCAAAATACCAAGCGTTTGTGTGATGTTGGCACTCCCACCCTCCTCGGGCAGCAGTTCCTGCAGCTCTCACTCTGAATTTGCATGCGAGGATGCTCTCGGTGGTTGCATACGCTTTCTTTCTGAAAACACTGAGCTGACTGATGAAAAAGCAAAAGGAAGATAAGGCATGAGCCATAGTCACTGATGCTACACTCTGTTCCTGGTCACTGCCATCCCTGGAGGCGTTTCCATCAGCAGCAAGCCCGGCCTCAGGATGGAAAGCAGTGGGAGAGAGAAAGTTGTGCTGCCAAAATCTAACAATTCCCAGAGCAATAGAAGCTCTGTCTTTGCTTTCAGATTCCATGTAGATCTCCTCTCAACCAAACCCTCATAAAAAGATACTTTTTGCAATATGTGCTCTTTCTCTCCTTTTCCAGTGTTTTAGTGCAGCATCAAATGTGCCTTAGGGCTCACAAGGACCTCCATGGGAAATATTCCCACACAGATTTCAGTCACTCATCTTGGCAGGGTACAAACAGGCCCTGCTCGATGTGTTCACCCACCAGGAGGATTGTTAATAAGAAAAATAAACTGACTTTTTTTTTAGGCCACTTCTAAAAATACTTCTGAGAACACTCCATCTTCCAGAACAACAGCGACAAGAACATCCACAACCTGCCTAAGACACACTCCCATTAGAATCTATTAATTCTGTGTACAGTAACTCAGCTCCCTTAATGTACCCCTTCAGCTACTGTGTGGCATTTGTCAGAGACAGAGCTATTCCTTCACTTAAGGATCACAGAACCACCTGGGAAAGGCATCCAGAACACACGTTTGCCATGAATCACCGGGACACATGGCTGTATTTACGAGCAATCCTTTAAGCACAGGAGAATTTCAACCCCTTGAGAGCAACAGCCAGTGTCTTAGTGCTTCTGCCAAGAAGTTCTGCCGTGTCTCCTATCCCACCCATTTCCTCTTGAACAGCTAGATACTGCTGTTTCATGTCTAAAGTGGAGAGTCAAGCCACGCACGTCGATTTTTGACTTTGAGATTTGGGCATTACAGCAGACACCAGGCACCCCTTGCTCATGGAGCACAGGGAAACATTTTACAACACCTAATTGCTATTTTAACACATGCGATTGTCTTCAAAGATGCTACTCATCAAAAACACACACAGAATAGTGTGTCATGAAATCACAGTGAATTCCAAGATCAGGAGCTGAAGTAGTAGTAGTAAGAGAGCATCCTTAACAACCCAGATCTTGAATCTGCCACCACAGAACAGAGAAAATGAGAAAAAAAATCCTCTGCTCTCTCAAATTGCACAGAAACTCTAAATAACAGCAATTGTTTCTTTTCCTTCCATTTCTGAGGCATATCTGAACATCAGATCACAGGATAAGCGACACACCAATTCACTGATACAGCACAGAAATTAAAAAAAAAAAAAAACCAGAGTCCTGGATTTCTCCTCCCACAAAGTTGACTAAATTGGCCTATTGCATCAATGAACGCTTCATGCCAAGCTTTCTGCAGGAGCTAAACATCACAAACACGCTGAACTCAAGCTCCAAACCTCTTATCCGTTTCTAGTTCAAGCGGATCAAACCCCTCAGCTTAACAAAAAGCACAGAGATTGGTCTGAGATCTGTAGCTCATCCCAGCCACTAATAACACTGCAGACTAAGACCTCTCTTCCCCAAATCACAACACGCACACATACCTGGTGGAGAGGCCAAGAAGAGACCACCAGAAGCACCCCAACATCTTTCCAAGGCAGAGTCCTTGAGCAGCCACCCCACAAACAGCTCAGCCCCCTCAACACTTCCTTTGTCTTCCAAGGAGGGGCCACTCCCTTGAATAGTTTTTCACCCTAAATACTCTCAGCTGTACCCAATCCCTTCCCAGCTGGCACGGGCTGCCTGCCTGGCTCTCAGCACACCCTGCTCTCTGAATTAGCTTACAGATCTGTTGGGCACATCTCAGCAGTTTGGGTGCACAGGGGAAATAGGGGAAAGCTGGTCCTTAATTGTACAGATGTTGCTGTAGTCAAGTACCTGGATTCTGAGGTCTTTGGAACAGGCTTGGTTTGTTCTGGTTTCATGCTGTGATGCACAAAGGGCTCCTGGCCAGTTCTCAGGGTGCCTGGCCACTGGGTTACCAGAATGTAAATCCCAGTAAGCCATCCTACTGAGTGAAAGGCACTAATGAAGATGGGCCCTTCCTTCTGCTAGGGAACTGCTGCCACAGTGACAGTGTTACCTTCCTCCCTGAGAAAGCTACTGCTGCTCGGTCTCTTTGTTTTCATGGGTTTACACCTGGTTTCGGTTTTGGTTCTTTCCCCTCCCCTTTTCCCGGTTGTTCAGGGATCCACCGAGGATGAACAGCACATGACTAAAGGCACCTCCTTGATCGAGAGCCAACACCACCACCTGCTGCACTGCCTGGAAAAAACAACCGTAAGTAGCACCGGGGTCCCTTTCCGCCCCTTTCCATCCCTTTCCATCCTCCCGGGGCTCTGCCCGGCCCAGGCTGCCCAGGGAAAGCGTGCTCTGAACCGGGTCTCGGTCAGACCTGGAAGCTCTGCAGGAGGGGGCTGGCACTCGAGCTCCCAAGAATATTCTGCGATGGGATAAATGCACTTTATTTCACAGTCTTCATTAAAAAAAAAAAAAAAAATGTAATTACTGTGCAAAGGGATAAAGATGTGATTATCTGCTACTCCACAGTCATCTCCACCAGCGCAAAGTCAGGAGCAGGTTGCCCAGTTGAAGTTCACCTGAATGCAGAGAACTTTTCAGCAGGGGCTTGGGTGTACATTGTTCTCTTCAGAGCTTCTGGAAGAGACCCAAACTGCGTTTGTCTTACGCTGTCAGTCACACATCGTATATATTTGTCACGTGTGCTAATTAGTAAGAACGGACAGTTCTGCTAACCGTAACCTGGTCTCCAGTGCCAACAGCCTGGAAAAATAGAATCTTTAGCCCTTCACATGGCAGAGAGCAGAAGAGCTCTCTTAATGGGTTTAAAGGCTGCACATTCCCTTTCTCACTTCAGTCCTGGTTACAAGAGCAGTAATTTATCTCAAAGCCGCTCAGGCAGAGTCTGTAACAATGACTTTTCTGTTCGCCTCATGCAAGGTGTTGGGGTGAGAATTTTATTTTTCATTATGAAGTGATTCTGTATGCAGAAGGCTCTTGGAACATTTCAGATATTTATTTGATACATATGTTTCACTTCCAGGTATATATAAAAGGTTCTGCAGTAAAGGAACACATTATCTATACCATGATTCATTCTAGAAAGAATGAAGAGAGGTTAACACTTGAAATATTCATGCCTTTCTCTATCTGCATCCATCATCAAATATACTTTTGATTTCTGACTTGCAAGAGCTTTCGTTTAGATAAATCACCTTCACTTCCATAGTTTGGCTTATGCTGGAATAACACCATTTAGGCTTCAGCGATACACTGGAAGAGGATGGCTGTGACTTACAGGGACCTGCTGAGCACAGGCGGTTCCTCCCAACGAGCTCTAAAGGTCCCCGCTCCAGGGACAGTGAACTGATTCTTCCTGTATCAATGACTATGGAGTTCATTTTATAAGACTCATCTAGCCTTTATTTTTAGCAATTTTAGATGTTACATAACAAGCAGATATTTCACAATCTGACTCTTCAGTTTATTACTTTATGCTTAAAAGCTTCACTACTATGACCCATATTTCTCAAAGAAACTTTCATTTGGAAACATTTAAGAACTTGGCTGAAGCAAACAGGAGCTGACAGCCCTCCCTCCAGGGTCTGCCCTCGTAAGGCCCTGACTTTGTAAAGGCTCTGGAGATCCTGCCGCCTGTGCAGGGTGGGGGGACATCCCCGGGGGCTGCCTGAGCTGCCCCCTGACTAACGAGCGGGTCCAGTGACCGGCCAAAGCGCATCCTGCCTTGGGGACATCAGCCCCCTGGCACAGCAGGACTGCTCCAGCACACACCCCTACCACACAGTGAGTCTCAGGGGCTGAAAACATTCCAAACGCTGCTTTTTTCCAGCAAAGAATGGCAATAACAGTGATGCTTCGAACTTTTATTAACACCTAGAGGGAGAATCTGCACAATATTTAGTGTGTTTCCAGCCCCATGTTTTTCAGGCAGTTATTACCATGATGTTGCAGCAAATCATGTAGCAAGTTTGGATTCTGGTCTGAAATTATCAATCCAAATAGTTCAATCAGCTTGTGTGGAAATTCTTTAGTTCACAGAATCCACTGAAATACTATGCAAGAGTTCTCTTCCCCAAAAAATTAAATTGTAGTAAAATGATTTTTAAATACTGAAGAGTCATTTTGTGACCAAGTTGCAGGAATGGAATGAGGAATGTACCATGGTTGCAAACTTGTTTCAATGGGCAACTCACCTTTCCTTAAACTAGCCAGAAGGATTCTAAAAGTACGTTCTTTATTGTCCTGCTCTGTGTGCTGTGGCTAGCACACAGCCCTACAATCCACTGGCTGCGAATGGCTCACGAATCTGGTGTGTCAGATGACAAAGTGACCATAAAGTACTTCTGGCTGCCACAGCACAGGTTACTTTGTTATATTAACACGACAAATGGAGTTTGTTTAAAAAAGAGTGGTTTTCAACTCCTTCCAACTCCCAGATTGAGGATGGACATTCACATGCAATGTTTTCTCCAGAAGCTAAGTTTATCGAATCCGATCCTTCAACCCAAACCTGTCCGCTCTGTTTCCAGACCATGATCAAACCCCACATCCATTGGTGGCCCAATGGCAACGCAATTCCAATCCTTTCCTTGTGAATCAGCAGCTGGAACTTTGTTTCCTTTGCCTTTGGCTCTCAAAAGTTCAAACTAGTAAAGTTGTTACCGGGCTTGTTCTGTTTCCAAGAACATAACGTTGAAAAGCTCAAGCGGGAGAAGGAAGGAAGAACGGGGTCTGATCCAGGCAAGGTTTGGTGCAGAGAAGGTCTGGTTGCCCATTCAAACTTGAGCCGCCTGGAATGCTGAGGCGATAGACACAATGCTGGGACTAAACTGCTGAGTGCCGGAATGGACAATCAATTGTGTTTTTATCTTTTGTTGGCATGTTGTCCCATAGGGATTGTCCTATCTTGTGGATGATCCCCTGTTATCTGTACGAACTTCCACCATCAAGGTATTTCCTTTTAAATTCAATCTGTTTTCTCTATGGTCTCTGTGATGTGTCTGGAGAGTGTTTGGTTCCTTTCTCGTTCCTGGTCTTGTCTTTGGGAGTTTGTGCACGTGGCTCCTTTTGGCAATCAGTGCTCTGTCTCCTGTCAGAGTTGTTAATTGTTCCGATAAAAACCGATGGCTGCCTTCTCCATGGCTGTTTTTGTTTCCCATCCTTTCTGGTGCTGACAGGGACTGGATGAAGTATGTTTACTAGAACCACTAGAACCTGTTGATATGTGCACGTTAGAGTTCTTTCTTTCAGGATTTCTTGTTCCTTAGCACAAAAACTCTTTAGAGATTCAGCTTTCTGAATTTCCTTCCCCTATATGCTTCCTCCTCACCTGCCACGTTTATTTCCCCACAGCTAATAGCACCCAGAGAGCTGCAGCTCTGCTTTGTGCCCAACAGCCAAAACAAGCGACATCCTGCAATTACACTGGATGTCAAGGTGGTCACCCAAACACAATACAATCCTGTCCACAGGGACAATGAAAAGGGAGCCTAAATCTCCTCTGGGTTTCACAACCATGTGGCATTGCAGACTTTATGAAGCCACTTCTGGAAAACAGATACAAAACCAAAAGGAAATTCAAACATATGAACCATCCCAGGTGACCTAAGCAAGAGAGCACCGAGCTTTGGTCAGTGCAGCAGCTTCCCTCCTTCCCCTACTGCTGCAGCAGAGCAAAACCTCCTCTTGGCTGCAGCGAGTGGAAGGGCAGAGTCATCTCTTTTAAAGATCTGCCCAGTGCAAGTATTTTGGGGCACAGAGGCAGAGAGACACAGGCAGGGCTGACCCGTCCCACCAGCCCAGCCAGAAGCACCCTTGAAAACAAACCGCTGTTGGGCCAAAGCTGGTGGTGTCACCAGAGAGTAACGAGACTCTTCTCTTCCCCGCCAGAACCACGAGTTCATAGACGAGCAGCTCTTCGAGCAGAACTGCATGGAGAGCTCGATGCAAAACTATCCTTCTTCTCGGAGCCCCTCCTTGTCCAGCCACCACGGGCTGACCACCTCCTGCTGCTCTCGCCGGAACAAGAAGACCACTCACCTTCCCAACTCCAGCGTGCCGGCCACCCGCCTCCGGAGCATGCAGGAGCTCAGCACCATCCACATCCAGTGCAGCGAGCAGCCCTCGCTCACTACGAGGTACAGTGTGGGGTCCTGCTGCTGAGCCCCCCGTGCAAGTCTCCGGGGCGCGTTATCCCATGGGTCATCCTGGCAGGGCTCTTCTCCGGGGAGAGGGGACCGGTGCTGGGAGGGTCTGTGTTCCCCTCCTCCTAGTCACAGCCCAAGGGAAGCGGCTCCTGGCCATGCTGGGAATGACTGGGTCAAAGCTGGGCTTTAGTGCAGCTCTTTTCTGGCCAGAGAATGAATTCCAGCTGGAACCTGTGGAGTGCTAATCGCAGGGGCAGGAGCCAGCAGTTCCCAGCCATGAGCCACTCGCCAAAGTTGGCCCAGGACCACTTCACAGCCCAGGCCCCAGACAGCCCAGTACCTCCAAGTCTTTACTGGGAGCAGGGAAAAACCATGGCCATCAGTGTCTGTCAGCAGGAGCTGTGAGAGCTGCACACACCAATGGCCCACCAGGGACACCCCCTTCGCTGTTCCCATTGTCCGAAAGTCTAAACCACAGCCGTGAGCATCTCTGGGAAACAGGGAGGGATTTCAGGCTGGTGTCTCAATGGCTCTCACAAAAAAAGCCATTAGTGACACAGGTGAAGAAAGGCCTCGACAGAAAACTTTGCAGCCTGCATTTTATATAGAACTCACTGAAAATATAATTTCTTCACCTTATCTTTCCTCCAAATATTAAATTACTTTTGAAATCTCCCTCAGCCCATTAAGCTTGTTGCACACCGGGCTGTTTGTGAACTCACCATCCTCCTCCTCCTCACCGCGATCAAAGGGATGGAGAAACTGAGACAAAGCTGCCCCTGGGGCAGGCAGTGATTGCGCTGTGCCGGGGGGGGGGGGGTCAGAGGGCATTTCAGAGGGTGAATTATCAATGAAAAAGCACAAAAAAAGTCTCTGGCTCACACAGTTTCAAGATGACAGTACCTTAAACCAGCACCTAAACCAGTAAATCAGGGGAACGTCAACTCCTCTGCCTATTTCAGTGGGTGCTGAATCAGGTGCCCGTGATATTTTAAATGTCAGCACTGTCTGTTATTCCCCTTGCTTACCAAACCCTGTGAGAACAGAGAGAGAAAAAGAGACTTTAAGTTGTTTTTCATGTGGAATGCAACTAACTGGGTGTACTGCTTACCAGTGGCAGAACCACCCAGTCCCTACGGCTGCCCCGCTCTCAGCTTGTGACTGAGGCAGCCGGGGAGCAGAAAGGGCTCCGGCGTGTTCTCGGGGTGCTGGAGCCATCGGGAACATCCTTCTGGTGAGTCACCCCCAGAGCAGAGCAGCGGCAGCTTCCCCCTGGAGCCCTAGGCTTGAGGAGGACAGGATTTGGGTTTGAGATGGCGGGGCTGGGCTGGGAGCAGCAGAGCCCTGCAGCTGTGAGGGGCACGGACATCAACCTATCGTTTCCCCTCTGTAATTAATTATAGGATGCAACTGATGCAGATCTAATAAGAACGCTCCCAGCTGCCAGATCCTTGAAACTGCTGCAGAGAGATGAAAAAACAGAAAAGATCAAGGGACAGTGAATTTGAAGAGAAGCATTTTGAAATGCAAGGGAGACAATGTCTCTCTTAGAAAGAACTTCCTGTGCTCTGAAAAGATACAGGACACAGGACAGTCTATCTAGACGTCCTCTTAATTAAACTAGAATTATGCAAGAATGAAATGGAAACATAGAATGATTTACTCTGTAAAAAGCTGTATCCTAAACCAGGGGGGATAATAAAAAGGCTTAGTGTAACCTGGGTAGAAATTAATGATGCCTTGCAGGAACTGGGGGGAACATTTAAATGGAGCCTTCTGAATATTTCGGTGCCCTTAGTTCAGAGGAGTAAGATAGGGATTAAGAACAACTACCATCCCCAGACCTACTGTCTGATTTTTAAAAATAAAAAATAAATAATAATAATTAAAAAAAAAAGCCAAAAAGCCAAACACTAAATTTGTTTTCTAGTCGTTCCAGTCTCAACATGAAATCAGATGATGGGCTGAGACCGAACTGCAAAGCTGCCCAGATCACGACAGCCATCATCAGCATCCCCACGCCGCCCGCGCTGACTCCCGAGGGCGAGAGCCGCCCCCCGCCCGGCAGCCCCAGCCACTCCACGAACATTCCCACCACGGCCACCACCAACATCGTCAAGGTCTCTGCCTTGTAAGACGTCTCCCGCACGGAAGGAGGCTGGAAGACCAGTGCCCCTCTCCCTCCACACCCTCCATCTTCCTTTCTTGCTGCAAATTGTGCCTGGACGGACCGACCTGACATTCTGTCACCGAATTAGCAATGGAGACCTAACGAGGCAGCTTTCTTCGGACTGGCGTTCGTGCTGTGGCCTGAGGAAGGATCAGGAGATGGAGGAAGAGGTGGTTAACGGGGAAACCTGCTTGGAGAGTGCGTTGTGCCATGGTACAGGGCAAAAAAATCACCCGCGGAGGCTGGAGGGAAAGAATCATCGTGGCAACAGGAGAGTCAATAAAGAAAATGGAAATATAACACTGTGTATCGCAGCACCTTTTTAAAGGTTTTTAATGGATAATATTTATTCATGAGGAAATGACTGAAAAGGTGAAAAACAATGGATTTTGTGAATTTTTTTTCTTCATGGAGCAGAACCTTTAAACCAACCAAAATTTCACATTTTTTTTTTCTTTTATAGGGAAAGATTTAGACAAAGAAGCCACCTGTCACAGAAATCTCTTTCCATTCCCCTGTGTGTGTGCGTGCGAGCGTGCGGCAGAATCCCACCCGAGCAACACCGAATTGCAAAGAGCAGAGCACGTGTCCCTGGCTGGGTGCACAGTAGGGAGACCCAAGCACGGGGCAGCACACACACACACACACACACACACACAACTGTTTCACCCTGGATGGCATTCTTTATTTAGACGATTTTGTATCCGCCTTTTAAGTCAATACAGTGCAATTGCAAACGGTGTGTTTGTCTGCTAATTATTGTCTGTGAAAACATATTTGTGGACAAAAACAACAACAAAAAAAAAGACAGGCTTTAGTAGAGTTTTAGTCCCACATGGGTATCTGCTTTCTATTTTTGTTATCACTTACTTGTAAGAGTGTGACTAGACTACCAGTTCTGTATTTTTAAAAAGAAAAAAAAAAAAGTAGGATTCTTTTTTAATACTGTACACACAAATGGCAAAGAATGAGAAAGCACTGAACTCAACTGCGTCAAGCGTTCATAAGTCTAACAGAGGTTTCTTGTAATGTATGCCCACGCTTTTTTATTTTTGTTTTCTATCTATGAATTTCTTTGCTAGCACTGGACATACAACCCATTGTAAATAGTAGCCAAATAATGTCTGGATCTATACTTGACAATAACTAACCCCAGAACCAAATACCTTGCGTGGACAGAGAGGTACTTGGTTTTTTCACAGTCTTGGGGCTCCAGTTGTCTCATCGGCGGCCGCTGGGGCACACTCAATTTGGGGGTAGACTGGGTTAGCAATTTTAGTTCTCCAGCCCCAGCACAGGATCTACAGCAGGAATCCAGTTGAGAAGGGGGAGCAGTACTGGAGCGTGGAAAACATTTGATAAAGAGTGGTACGGACAGCATTGTCTTTTTGCAGTTCTACACTTAATTTGGGAAAAGTAACACAATTCTAGACAACCAAAAACTGAAGTAACACTGTGTGGTACTGCCAAGAAGCTCATACTTGTAACTAAGCTGTGGTCAGTCCTAGCACCTCTTCCTGAGATCTTTCTAGGAATGATTTATTCTAAGGAACAGAACCTATTTCCCCCCCCAGGTAGAGTAACTTTTTTCTTCCGTTCTGCCTTTCTCAAGTCCCCTTCTCATAACAGGCGTGATCCACCAAGGGCAGAGTGAGGAACATCTCCCACCTTTTCACTGGTCGTACATGGTTTGGCTAACCATTGTGGTCACGCAGAAACGCCCCTCCAAGGCCCTGTAGACACCCAGGGGTGGCGATGCACCCAGCCCCCGACAGCTCGTAGAGAATAAGGAAACATCCCAATGTCCTGTTTCTGAACAGTGATTTTACCAATATTAGACTTACAAGAGCATGTTTGAGGCTGATTCCGCAAAGGGATGACTTTTTTTTTTTTTTTTACATCTGTCATAATCTTTCCTGGTGTAATATTTATATACACATGTACACATACACATATAAATAACTACAGACATATACATGTATAGATAGAGAAATAGACCTACATGCTGACTTAAACATACGAGCTAGCATCCCGCTGTGTTAGCGTTCCTGTTAGTCTGTAAGTGGACTCAGAGGCTGATGCATTAACTCAATACCCTCCTTAGGAGCCTACAACCTTCTAGGAATATTAGGGCTACGGCTGAGCCTTCAGTAGCTGCACCAGCTTCTACTCATTTATTCCAGTGCTATGATACGTTACTCAGAACTATGTTTAGTCCTGTTTTAAATGATTAAAACGCTCTGCCTTTGCTGCTTCCGGTAGGAGGTTACACTGCAGTTAATCTTACCATTATTGAGTTTTTCTTGATGTTTTAATTTAATCTTTCCTTCACTTTAATTTCATTATTTGTCATCGTCTGCTCCCCATCACCCTTGTAGATGAGGCCTTGTTCTCCAGCACTTACCACCCTCATTGACCCCGGCCCAGGAGGAGGGTTCAATGCAGAGAGGGTACAGCGTCCCTTCCCAGGCGCGGGGGGAACGCTCAGGGTCAGGGACTCCACATGGATTCTCGGTGCTGCCTTTCGTATTCCCGATTTACTGGGGAGTGGTAAAAAAGCCACTCCGTCTCTCTGCGCCCATTTCTTTATCTGTAAATAGCAATCACGGCAGCCCTTTTCTGAAGCACTATTGGGGCATTTAATTGCTATCAATCAAACTGCTTTTTGAAAAAAAAATTAGTATTTTTTAAGAGGAAAAAAAAAAATATAAGGAAGAAAGCCAGTCCCTGGGGTTTCTGGCTGGCTGCTCGGGCTCAGCTCCTCAAGACAGCCACAGCCTTTGTTCTCTTCCCCGCAAGAGGAACCACTGTTATCCCTGCTCACAAACAGGAGGCTTGTCTCTGCTGCCATTAACTTAGCAGGTGCTGCCCCATGCAGTCAGTACATCAGCTCGGGCTTCCAGAGGATAAAAACTGAGGAAGTCTGAGCCTAGAGGAACAGGGCTAAAAATATTTTTTAATGGAAGCATTAGCTCCCTTTATACACTGATTTGAAGCAGACTGAGTAATGCTTCCTAAAGCACTCGAAAATACTCTTGTAGAAACCCTGGATTGCCCAACACGGCTACATCCTCCTGAGGAGTGCACCACGCAGTCACCGAAACAGAATCTATTGCCGTCCTATCGGTGCCTGGTGGGGCACAACATCATCCTGCAAACGAAACACGGGGGAGAAGGGAAAGCATTTGCACAGAAAAGCACAGGAACTGCACTACAGCCACTTCTTCCTACAATAAAGGGAGGCAATTAGCTTTACTAAACTGCAAGGCTCTTTCTGATCTTTAAATAGCAGCTTCTAAACCATTGCTGAGATAAGGCCAAGTCACTCCTGAAAATTCCTGGGCTTTAACCGAAGGATTCAGACCATTCTCCCCAGCGGTCCCCAGTCTTACCAGCATCCCTCTCCCCAGGGCCAGACACATCCATCGGCACGGACACGGAAACCAGCACGTACCCCCGCAATCCCAGTCATTCCCGGTGCACGTGGAAGGGGCTTCCTCGGGTGGGGGCTGCCTCCAGGAGGAGAAGCATCCAGAACCATAGGCAGGTTCTAGTCCTGACACCTCTCTGAAAGGCAGGTGGGACAAAACAGCCTGATTAGCAAAGAGTCAGCAGCATGTGGGCAGTTCATCTCAAAAGCCTTCCCCCTAATTCCTTATGACTTTTTATAGTTTTAGATAAGTTCATTAAAAAAAGATGAAAACAGATTGTTTGTACAAAAAGCAAGTGGAAGGGGATTATTTTTTCAGCCTTTCATAAAGCAATATTAAAAATATCAAAGGAGCAACACTTTTTCCTGAGCGTTTTGTTTCCTTTCCAAAGCCTTTTCTGAGGGAAAAATATTTTCACAGATTTTCAGCATATTCTATTAATAGATTAGCTCTCTTCTCACCTGGCATTGGGCTGCTAATAGAAGGAATCACACCTAATTGGCAAAGACTGATGAGAAATACCTTTCACATCTAGGCTTTGACTTCTATCTACTCTTTCTACCTTTTCCATTCCTTTTCCTTAAAAATCTTAAGGGCACCCATAAAGAAGAGGCCACAGATAACACATCTTGGTACATAAAAATAAGGAATTCCAAAATGTAATCCATCCTTGGCTAGCACAAGTTCCTTCACTGCGTTGCTTTCTCTAGATTAGAATCAGAATTCTCCAAGGGAAGGGCTCCCACCGCTTCCCTGGAGAGCTCCTTCCAGACGAATTTATTTTTTCCTCCCTTGCTGCCGTTATGCTCCTTCGTACCACATTATATTATTCTTCTTTCCACATTGTAAGTTTGCTGCCTTCCAGCATCAGAGGAATCTAAAACTTTCTACAGCAAATTCTTATCCCAGAGACTACTTTTGTCTGTCAAATAATTATCATTGTTAAAGGTGAACTGCGGAAAAAGTAAACTAAGTAACATGTATAGCTTTAGTGTTAAATAAAATTGATGGGTAATTCAAAATACATCCTTCTCTAAAGTGGGCCAGAAATACTAAGTTTGAGTCAATGCAACTTGTTTAAACTGAACATTGGTAATATATTCCTACTGCAAATAAGCATTTATCGTCCCAGCTCAGACAGCGGAAGGTGTGCACGTGAAAATCAGATTAATAGCAGCTAGAGAAAGCAATCTTTCTTCAAACATTTTGCTTTTTTAAGTAAGAGGTTGTAAACATGTTTTATCTTACGTGTATTATAAAGCAAACTCAGTAAATTAAAAACCACATTGAATTTATAGGTTGCAACATCCCTTGGATCCCGTAATAGTTTCCCGATGTCAGACTGTGGCAGTTACAAAGTCAGCATTCGTGGATGGCTTGTGAACATCAGCAGCTTTCGACTGAAAACTTTATTCTGCTTTTTAAATTAGGTGAATAATATACCTTTTCCCCATAATTTACCAATCAAATACATCTTGACTATTTTTTTTTAAAAAGATCACTTATTTTTCTCCACCACTTTAAGCCACTGCACTAGATACGCGAGTTCAGAGCTCAGTTTGTAGGCTTCACATCTAACAACGTCACAAACACTCTTCGTGATGGTTTTATCTCTCTAACACTGGAGAGCAGAGAGGAGGCAGGGCACACACCCTTACAGCCGGGAGGCTTAGTGTCAGGAACCTGTGTTCTACTCCCGATTGTCTTCATGAATCACTAAGTGACCTCGAAGAAGTCATTTCACCTCTCTTTGCCAATTAGACGAGCTGGGCAGGGTTTAATACCTCCTCTTTCAATCAGTGAAGCTCAATTCACGAACACCTACAAAACACCCCGGAGAACTCTTGAGCAAAGCGTACGGGAGAACTGCTACTTACGCTCCGAACGCAAAAAACTTCAGGTGGAACAGTCAAAAAGACCAGGTGACAAAGAGCTTGTGAAAATTCCTTCCTGAGTTTTGTTCTCAGTCGATGATCTGTTAGTTTGTGTGTATTCGTGTGCACGTGTTCCTTTCACTTTGATTTCCGTAGCGCTAGTCCCAGCAGTCCCACCGCCGTCTGGGCGAGGAGTTACCGACCCCGTGGAATGCTCTTCTCCCTTCTGTTGCAACCACGACTGGGAGCTCCCGCTGGCTCCTCGGACCAATGAAGCATCTTAGGAAATGCGTGTGATGGTATATTTTTGATAAATCAGTAAGGCATTCCAATGCAATGGTGTTTTCTTTAGAAGTTTTATGTTATAAGAAGCTCTCAACCTTATTATTTTCTATTTTCGTACTATAAATGGGCTTTGCTTACGAACATCAGAGGACAGATACAAACTGTACTGTATACAACTGCAGGTAGCTTCATTTGAGAACAACTTTCTAGAAGAACCAAGTTTCCTGTTGTCTTCTTTTGGAATTGTAGTGCATATGTTGAAACTTGTATATCATTTACAGTATTGAGTCTTGTGCCACTGCTGTACCTGATGTATCCAATCTGGATTAAACAGAGTATGTGCCACAAATACCAAGATGATGCTGTAGATTTCTTCTAAAAACATTCTGGGAGGTTCTTTTGGAGAACTTTGGGGCCACTCGAGTTGCATTTAAATACTAATAACTCTTACCTAAACAACCATTAACGAGAGCAGCAAGATGAGTGAGATGTTACAGGAGAGCAGTAGCGCAGATACCCAAGCACAGCTCTTAGGGTACTCTCCTTTTGAACATTATGAGTTGCAAGAAAATTCATCTTGGATACAAAATCATATTGCCTTGGCCTTTTCAAACTATGCAGAGAAAAATCTAGGAGAGCCCCCTCCCTGGGGGTGATTTGTTGTGACACAGAGGGAGCAAAGCAGGAAATAAAGAAGTACAGAAAGAGAAACACTTCTAACAAGGCATTTATATTAAAGAGCACATCTTAAGCCTTTCTTTTAAAAGGCATGCTCATCTTGGCAATCCCATTTAGGCTGAAGTCTTTTGTTCTGAAACAAGCTTACCCTGTCTGCAATACAACCCCAAACAAGTAGAGCTGATGGCATCTTAACCGTATCCCAAAGTGCCACTTAGCGGCAGGATTTAAAACTTTCAAAATTCTTTAATCAGAAATTGAAATTAGTTATGAGATGACTTCTGGCACCCACCGAGTGGCTGCTGCAGAGCAGCACCCACAGGACACCCTTCTCTCTCGCAGTAAGGGCTGACACCCACTAGAGGCCCCCATGGCCCCAGCCGCAGGGAAACACAGACCCGGCTGCCTCAACCTGAGCCCCTCAGTTCCCCCGCACAGCCAAGGGGCTGAACCGCAAAGCGCTGCGGGGGAGACGGCGGGGTTAGCACAGGGAATTGCACAGGAAGATCAGGAATGCCCAGGCAGCCAGTGATTTACCTAAGCAGAGCGAAAACACGCTGTATTTCTCAACATGAATTTGGAAGTTGCTGAAGGTGAGCAATTGAGCTCCCCTTGAAGACATCCGTTTCTCCAAATTAAAGCAGCAGCTCTCCTGGGAAGGGCAGCTCATAGTAAGTAGGAAGTAATGATTTTACTAAGGGAATTCCAGCCTTACTCTGCTCAAGGAAATAAAGAAAAAAAACACAAAACCTTATCTGCTCTGGTGAACTTTAAGATACCAAAGAAACTGGCTGAAGAAATCTCTGATCCCAACCACGTTAAAACTAGAGGATGAAGTTTCATAATCAGTGCAGTCAGCCCAGGGTGGACACCCTGAGCCAGCCAACCCCCTCTTCTGCCTCAGGACAGCTCCACACAAAGCACTGCCACCCAAACAGGAAACACAGATTAGTTTTAGTACTAATAGGTAATTTCATTTCTAATTAAAGCTTTCCTGTAAGTGTGGCAAATCTGATATTGCTGCACCCAGAGGGACAGACCAATTATGATTGCTGCACACTTTCAAAATAATTAAACCCTCCTCTCTCCGCAGCTTGCCATACACCTAGCTATAGAAGTGTTATTTATACAGTGTTAATTAACAGGATTTAAATGAGCAATACAGGCATAGAGATGCAGGTTCCAGTTTGGCACTGGTATATAATCAGTGCCTGGTGTTTTTAGCAGAATTCCAGAAAATGGAATGATCCCCAAATACAAAGAGACTGTCGTCTTATGGTGACTTCACCTTCAGCCAAAAGTCACACAAAAACATAAGCCAAGGAAGTAAAACTGGGGTTGGGTTGTATTTTCTCCTGAGATTTCTTATGTGTAAGTGGCTGCCTTTTATCTTCCTTCATTTACTTTGTGTTGTAAAGATTGCAACTGAACATCCAGCTGTCTTTCATTTCCTTTTATTAACAACTACTTGTAACACCATCACTGGAATGCATGGAAAAAGCATTACCCCAGACACAGCTCACCCACGAAAAAGACAGCGTTTTCCTTCAGTCTTAACAATGTCTGTGTATGTTTGTCCATGTACTTGTAACTAGCAGTTTTTTCCACAGATAACGTCCAGCCATTGTACCAGCTAGTCTGTCCCAACAGCAGTGTCACTGCATCAGTCACCACTTTTCAGCAGCTCCTGAAGATAGACTGAGTTGACGCGATAGGCGTTCAGCCAGTGGAAGTGTCTGTAACTCCTGTAGTGAGCCACGGCCGCGTAGTAACCTTGCCATGCCTGATAGTAAGATTTCCAGTAGTTTTCATAACTCCAAGCCTCATATGGATCACCATCATCCCAAGAGCTGTAGGAACAGTCATCTTCAGTTTTTCTGGTGGAAGGACTAGGAAATCGATGGTTACGGCTTTGCTTTTGTTTAGCGTTTTGTTTTGGAACTTTCTTTTTCACTTGTTTTTGCTTTGGGACTTGTGATAGGTCCTGAGGCTTCTCTGGTGTAGAACAGAAGCTGGCACAACCCCGACGGGTTGCGGGAACAGCATTCTTCTCTGCCGTATCTGAAAGTACTTCGAAGCACGAGTTGTTTTCCCCACTATCGGAGGAAGCCCTGGAACTGTATGAACCATGGCTGTCACCAGACACACCACCATTTGCTACCGGCTCTCTGTCATGTCCCACCTCTTTCCATTCTACACCGCCATTTCTGGGGAGCTCACACTGTTCCCCTGGGCCAGAATAGCTTCTTAAAATTTCAACCTCTCTCTCCAACCCTTCTTTGATGAAATACTCATAGTCCTCAACAAACTCTGCAAAGTCCCAGGGATTGTTCTGTTGGTTTTTGAAAGAAGACAAACATGGAATTCTGGGAAGATTTTTTTTTAAGGCCTCCTCATCTGGAGCCTGAGTATTATGTTGTCCATCTGTTCTGGAGACAGTTTTAACTTGATCCCTCTGTTCTATGTGGCAACCAGAAGTTTGGGGGTTTCTGCTATCTTTTTCCGTATTTGCAGACTTTGGGCACTTTTTTATCTGCTTTTGCTTCAGAGCCTTTTTTGGCCTTTCTACAGGAGAATTCTCACCTGGGAGATTAGAATGAGGCCGAGGTACCTCTGAAAAAGTATTTTGGACAGGCTGCGGCACTGGTTCCTCTGGTTTAAGACACACAGTATCAGAATTCATGGAAACACCTGTATGTACAACAGGTTTAACTTCTACCTCCCCATCTTCAAATTGATCCATCATTCCAGGGGGTATGGGCTCTGCACAAAAGGAAAATAAGCAGGCACTTAATTAAGTGCATCCTCACTCTCTAGAACTCAAATGAGTACCAAAGAAAAGCTTTGCAAAAATCACAGAAAAGATGTTAAGACACATTAAGTTAGGGCTGTAAACCAACCCCTTCAATTCTTGAAAGACCTCAAATAGCGAGAGCATTTTCTTTATGGAAGGCATTGAAAAGTTCATCAAGACAAACAGCACTGCACTACCCGTCCCCTATTTTTCATATCCTACTTACCCAGATTAAAAATTAGAACTTATGCAAGAGGGCAAATGTTCTGTTGTGTCAATTATTCCTTCCTTCTCCTACTGGAACTTACAGTCTGAGAAAGGCTCAATAATAGATTTCTGGAAACCCAAGTGGTTATGTAGTTGTTTAAGCAACAGCTGGATGCAGAGCTCATCTCCCTATCCATACGCATGCACTAAGTTCATCTTTTATTGCTTCACTCAACTGCCCCAGGTACACAAGGAGTGATTAGCAGAGAGTATGAAAAACCTACACCAAATTAATGCAATTTCAGCAAAGAAGGTACACGTCAGTTCCCTGTGCACTTGTCTGAAGCTTTGAATAAACAGAAAACAACCCACAAGAACCCAGTTGCATTCACGGGACAGAGCATACCTGGTAGTGGAAGAAGCCGAAGATTACATTTCTGAGCAATTTTCATCATTGTGTTTTCTTCCTCTCCACGGCAGCAGTACGTCACAGACAAGCCTAAAGTTCCTACGATACACAGCGAAGTGTCATTACCTCAGCAGAGGCAGCGAAGCCTGTGTGAGCTCAGGAAATCCACCCAGCTGTTCTTACCAAAGCGCCCAGCTCTGCCAATACGATGCATGTATGTTTCCCAGTCCACAGGTACATCCAGGTTGACAACCAGATTCACTTTTTCAGCATCAATCCCACGAGATGTCTTAAAAAAATGAGAAGGAGAGAACAGATAACTGAATATGCCAAACAGATCTTTAAATAAATACATTCGAGAATAACTGCTCACATAATAACTTTTAGTTGTTACAATACACCATAAAGCACCTACAATTTTCCAGTCAGCTTACAGTACTACATGTAAAATAGACATATTGCACTGGGACCAAGAAAACTAGGGATCATTTTGCTTATGTCTTCTGTGTAGCACATATAAATAAGCATGATTTTTTCCCCCAGCATCAAAACATTCAACTCCACAGCATGCAGTAATTTTTTCATGACAGGACCTCAAACCATCAACTCAAGAAGAAAATGCAGCAGCCACAAAAGAGCTGAGTGCCCCAAACACAACCACTGCTCTACTTAAAGTTGTTTGGGATGTCACTGTTGTGAGCATATTGTACTAGAGAAATAAAACTATTCCTTCCCATAGCTCCTAAAGGACACAATCCTACTGCTCTGAAATATCTATAAGCTTCACCAGAGAAACAGAAAAATTAAGAACTATTTTTGAATCAGATGAGGAAGAGGGGACAATTTCTAAGTTTCACAGTGACAGTAAATCACATACAGCACTCAAGTCCCGTGCTGTATCAGCGCGTTTCTGTTCTATTCAATTCCAAGGCAAACCTAGTTCTCTGCAGTAACTTTATGTCCAATACTCACAGAAGCTATA
>JAOQGH010000013.1:6342893-6357422 GCA_025769975.1 Gallinago jamesoni | reverse complement strand
CGTTTCTGTTCTATTCAATTCCAAGGCAAACCTAGTTCTCTGCAGTAACTTTATGTCCAATACTCACAGAAGCTATAGAACACAAACTCACCAAGTCTGTGGAAATCAGAACTCTACAGTGGAATTGCTTTAATTTAGCCATAGCATCAAGTCGTTGATTTTGATTCATGCTGCCTAAAAAGACAAAAGTTAGAATCAGATTATATTCTTCAGTTCCAAATAAGTAAACAAGGAACAAACAAGACAAACCTGAAAATAACTAAATTCATTACAACAATAATTCATTTGCTTGTTTACCAATTATGTACATGCTTAACTCTCATGAACAACACTGACTTTACAGATTTTATTTAAACACATGAACCATGGAAAACACCGTTGAAGTAAAAATCCAAAGAAAGGTTTCTAATAAATCCTAGGTGCCAGCTATCAGCTTTTTATAGAGAAGCTAGAAATAAAGAGATGTAAATTCAACATCTGTATTGCAAACACTGATTCAACCTGCAAATGTTAGTCAGCTTTCTCTTTACAGGTAAGCCAATGCACTCAGCTGGATATTCATAAACACAACTCGCAAACAAATTAACAGGAAAGTTAATTGGTAAAAACATTAATTAATATTTAAGTCCTAAAGAGCTATGAAGATTCAAATGCTATTCTTGGTTATTTAACCATAGCCAATGCAAGCCAAGACTTAAGATTAATTTTCCTATTCTAGGTGACATTTATGCACAATTTCAACAAAATCAGAAAGTTTTGAATGGACTTACCTGAAATGCACTCTGCAGGAAAGCCTCTGCTCGTCAGTATTTCAGCCAGATGTTGAGCCCTGACAGAACATACACAATGAAAACTGTAAATTAAACCAGAGACCTAAGAAGCCCTACACATTTTTTACCAACAAGTTACTCTTTACAGCCCAGGATTACATTCAAAATTGTCACTTACACCTTTATGTCTAGAACAGTCACAGCACAGATGGAAAAGGTATTGGCTGTATTTCTGATCTCAAATTTGCATATTGCTTTGAGATCCTACTGAAGGGCTACAGAAGTTTATCCATGATGGGACATCACAATCACTGCTTTCAAACATGCTTTTTACAGATATAATTTCAAATTTATTACCTGCTATGCAAATTTGAGAAGACTAAGGCTTGATTAAATGGAATCTTGCTGAACAACTCCTGTAGGTGCTGGGTTTTTTCCTCAAATGTTTTATGTGGAAGCGGATGGGAATTCACAATCTTGTAATACTGCTTCAGCCCTGAGCATGAAACCAAAATACTTTCAGATTAAAGATGTCAATAAAAACACACACAGGGCTGCACTGCTGCCAACATGTGTCACTGCAGCTCAAAAACTTCAAATTTAAACAAGCAGACACATGCCAAATAAGAACCTATAGGACAGGTTTTCCTTAAAAAGGCTTAAATATTTTTTGAACAGATAGAAAAAAATAGAAAGTTACATTCATCACTAATGTTTTTAATACATCAACACTTGTAATAATTACTTCATAAACTAATCAACTCACCTATGGAGGGGAATGATGAAGAATCACCAATTATAAAGATACATGTTTTGGTTTTAGTATACTCTTCGTAACCTATTGATAACAATATCACTGTAAATGATATTGTTCTTTTATGATTCTACTTACCAATGAGACTTGGATCAGTGGGGTTCAACCTCACAAATGTCGGCTCTCTCATGTACCTGGTCAGGGCATTAGCTAATGATTCAGGATAAGTAGCTGAAACAGCAAGCATCTGTTTATTGGCTGGTAGTGAAGAGTAAATCCAACTGTGAAACAAAGAAATAGGAATGACAAAAATACGTATTTAACTTATTGATAAATGCATAAGATAAGTGTTTTTCTTACTTGATTTGTTCCTGAAAGCTTCCTTCTTCTAGCAGCTTGTCTGCTTCATCAAGAATGAAAAGCCGGATACTGGCTGTATTCAAGTAGTCCAACTCTATGAGCTGTTTTATCCGACCTCCATACGAAGAAAGAAGTAAAAGGAATTTCAGAAATATTAATTGAAAGGCTCTAATAATGAATTTCATAACCTTCTATAAAAATAATTTTAACAAACCTTAAAAAAGGCATATTTGAAATAATGCCTCACTAAAAATACCTGGTCTAAATGTCTCTGGCACTGGCCTTTGAGACTACCCCCTATTACTAAAAAAAAGCAACCAAGTCAACCCAGATTTCAAAAGCACCAATTTTGGACTGTGGATTATCACCCCGTACTTGAAGCACAATGAAACTCACGCGTACCTGGGGAGCCAACTGCAATGTGGCACTTCTTTAGTCTGATTTTGTCCTGGTTCAAGGGAGTCCCACCAATGAAGACGTGGCATTCCAAGCCTTCCATTTTTATTCCAATAGTTGTGATGACAGCATGAATCTGCACAGCAATCTCCCGAGTAGGGGCCAAGATCAGAATCTGCAAGGGCCAATGATTAAATTTGAAAGCAGTAGAATGGCCCCGAAGATTAAAGCCCAGCATCGAGTTGTGATGACTTCAAATACTACATCTCGCTGGCGACAGTGCTGTTTTCCCTGGAAAAAGAGGGACTTCCTCTCACAAAGCAAACCCCCAGCAAGATCCCCCCCATGCCGGTAACGGCGGGCCGTACCAGCAGCAGCCGCCCGGGGCTCACCTGGGTGGCAGAGCTCTCCAGCAGCACGGCGTCCAGGGCGATGGTGGAGAACACGCAGGTTTTGCCAGTGCCAGACTTGGCCTGCACGATGAGATCTGGAAAGAGCCGCCACAGCGGTCACCGGAGGCCCCAGGCTGCCCCCAGCCCCGCGCCCGGCCCCCTCGCCCGGCCCTCCGGCTCACCCAGGCCGCAGCGCCCCAGCGGGATGGCCTTCAGCTGCACCGGCGACGGCCTGTGGAACCCAGCCGCCTCCAGCCCCGCCAGCACCGGCGCCGACAGCAGCAGCGACCCGAAGTCGGAGGGGCCACCGGGCACCATCACATCGCGCGTGCGGAACCGTCCCTCAGCCGTGGGCGCCGCCATCTTGGGGACAGGAAGCGGCAGCGGGTCGCGTCTCGCGAGACGCGCCTTCACCCCGCGCCGCGCACGCGCACTGGGCGAATCCCGCCTCTGCGCGCCGCGCCGCCAGAGGGCGCCGCGGCCGCGGATTGGCTGGCGGGGGCGGGAGGGGTCGCCGATTGGCTGGCGGGGGCGCGCGGGGCCGTCTGTCACGCGGTCCGTCAGGGTCAGGGCCCGGCGGCGCCGCTCTCTGTGTTTTTGTACCCCGGGTCATTTGTGTTATGAAGAGCACTAAAGCTTAAACTTAGCAGTGTCACAGAGGACAAAACCTTATTTCTGTGAGTGTTATGTGTTATGCGAGTGGAAGTAAAACTGTGAGAGCTGGAGGCCCTGCCAATAGCACACAGGTACAAGATTCAAAAGCCAGGGTACTACAGAAAAATAAAGGTATAAAGCACTTCAGCAAAGGCTCAATGTGTTAATCTGTTGCGTGTGCATTACTTACGACCCTCTGTAGACCTCATATTTTAAATCATGGGTGGTTTTACCCGTGTCAGCTTTTACTGTGGTAGCAGCTGTGTTCACCCGAGCACTGTAGTGGGATTTGGAGGATCCCGTAGGAGCACCCACCACCTCGTTATTCTTACATGGCCAGGCAGCCTGCGGGAATTTTAATGGCTTTGGTGTACTCCAGCCTTTGTCGCCTTTGAAATTCCTCGTGTTTATATTCCTGATGGGGGAGAAAAAATTCTGACAAACTATTCAGTTATCATTTTTTAGCATGATGACATTTTCATGTGAATATCTGAATCCCAAGCAAGAGCGGGGCCTCCCAGGACAAAGAACAGCTTCAGCTGGGAGAGCCCGTCTCTGCCCGGCCAGGACAGAGCAGATGGTGGGGTGAGACCAGGGCCCCCCAGCAGCGGTAACAGGATAGCTAACTACAGGCATTCTGCTACTTCCAATTATTTTTTAATTTTTAAGTGGATGTTCCCCTTGGTCCTCAAGGGGAAACGAGTCTCCAACATGAGGTAATTATCTCTGGATAAAGCTGGGAACGGAGACAGACAAAGACACCTGGACATAACAAACGTTTGATTAAATGCAGCCTCTCATAACCCTTTTAAATTGATGTGATTTAAACTGACAAGGAAGAGCAGTCAGAAGTGACTGTTCCCATGGGGGAAGGGCAGAGAAGAGGTGACAAAACAGCCCCAAACAGCCATGGCAATGAACTGCTCCCCACTCAATTTCCTCACCTATTCCTTCTCTCCCCAGAGGCTCTGTGCAGGTTTCAATACAACCAGGGTGATTTGGAGACAAACGTTCTCTGTGGCGCGTTGTTAACAAGACATTCACACACATCAGCTTCATTCAGAAAAATGCTGCTGTTTGTAGGTATTTATTTAATTTTTCCATCAGACACTGGAGGGATAGATCCCAGATCTCCATATCTGTATGATGAGAATCCCTCTGACACCACGACTGGCAGATCGATTATCCCTCTTCCTTTGGTTTTGACTCATTCTGATGGCGCTGTGTCACATTTAAGTCAAGCTCCTGCAGCTGAATTGGTTGATCTAATGAGAGGTTTTGTTTCCCCCTTAACCCTTATTGCCATAGAAGATTTTAACTGCTACTTTGTTTTGAGCTCTCTGTGTGTTGTGTACTCTGCTATGAGTCAGTGTATAAATAGCAATCCTTCTCCTTCGGGCCTCGTTGTACCTCAGTGACTCTCAAGTACTGAATTCACCTCGACGCTCACCTGTCAGCCCAGCCAAGAGGAATCTGCAGTTCTGCCCTGACATCGCTTTGTTTTTGCTTGCAGTAAGCTCCAAAGGAAGAATTCCTGCTCGAAACAGCCTTTGGAAATCTGAACAGTCAATCTGAACACTCTGCAGGCAGAACAGGTCCTGGGAAATGATTTAGGCTAGTAAAACAAGTGGAAAAGACCTCCTTCTCAGCTGTAATATTAAAAAAAAAAATGGTTCTCATGAAGGTATAGAAACTCTCTAGTTTGGGGCCATCAACAAACCTTTAGGTTTTGGGACTTAGAAGAAAACGCTTTCTAGGGAAAACTCTTGCTCCCATATTTATTGAGTGCACATTTTATCCCCCCGAGACAGGGCTCGCCATGTTTTTGTCCCTGTTACGAAGTGCACATTACACGGTGGATTTTAACTCCTTGAAAGACTGGGATAAACCATTCACGGAGAATTTGCATCAGCTTCCAGAACTGTTGGGTTGGGATGGCTTTTAAGAATACAGTCATTATAGATTTGAACAGTGCTACTGTAAACAAGCACCTGCCTTGTCTTATGCCTTTAGCTTCAAAGGATTTGTCTTTCATATCTGCCAAGACATGGAATTATTCAGAACAAATCTTGGTTTACATCATATTTATAAAATATTTTTAAAGTGAGATAACCTCATCTTCCTCTCCCAGATGTGTTCAGATCAAGACAGTTCTCTGCAGCACGTGTGACTCGCCCTCCGGAGTGTGGTATGTATTTGTGTTTACACTCCCATGGAAACCGTGTTTGTTCTCGGTACAGTGAAGCACATCCCAGTGAAAGGGCCATTGAGATTAGCACAGACAGAGACTTCATATTCACCACCAAAAACTGACTCCAAACACCCTGCGTGTTCACTTTCCCTTTGGAAAAAAAAAAAAAAAAAAAAAAAAAGAAGCTGGATGGCAAGTTACCAATGAGTAGCAAGTCTTTGGGGCAGCAGAATATTCTTTGTTGCTTCAGTAATCAGCAAAGTCTTGGATTTTTTCCAGAAAGGCTGGTGCATGGACTTGTTACAAATAATGATGATGATGGTGATGATGGGTCTCACAGTGCCCTCATGTCAATGCCCTTCTGCTGAATGGATTTGGTTCCTTGTCAGGCATGTCCTTCAGAAGGATCCAGAGGAACTCCACAGATTTCAGATGAAACCTAAAGACTAGGGGGGGTCACTGCCGATGCAGGCACAGAGGCAGCTACAGATGAAAGCAAGCAGGCATCAGGCTATCGGTTCAGAGGAGCTGTTTCAACTACCCCTGTGAGAAGTGCCAGTAGTTCACTTCTGTCTTTTTCCTCCAGATAAATAAATATAAGCCCATTTTAATCTTAGATAAGCTTCTATACCAAGGTTTGCTAAATTATTTTTCAGCTTGTATGAACAGGATCTAGGTCACCAAAATGCAGCCAGCTGAGATGTAATCCAATAGTTCTTTAACACAAGACAGCACAGTGAATGCACAAGGTCTTCTCAACTCTGGTACTTATCCCTGGCACTCCAGTGCAAGCAGAGCAATGTCAGGAGCTGGAATTTGGCTGGAGCAGGGTTAAAAGTTTTACTTTGGGATGGGGGCATAGTGAGGCGGGGGCATACTGAGGTAGGGGCACCTCAAGAACTTTAAAGGCCACGAGTGCATACAATAAATCAGGCTTAATGGAAGAAAATAGTAAATTTTCAAGGGTAATGTATCTCTTTATGCACAAATATAAAACCAGAATTAAAGTTTTGACATTATATTCTTACCTATTTTGGCTGGATGTTTATGGCCCAGTGGGTTTAAACAAAGATGGATGCAATTCAGGTCACGCTGCAGCTCAAGTGGGAAGAAATTCTGAAAGGTTTGCCTTCGGTATGCAAGAAAGTAAAAATGAAAGAAAATTCAGCGATAACCACGCTTGTTAGTTCAGCAAAGGACAGTCACGTGAAAGCCCTGAGAAACCAGATCAATGAACTGAAAGACAACAAATGAGATAAGCCTTCAGCTGTGAAGGGATGGATGTTTTCTCAAATGGGAAGGAACGAGGCAGTTCATGTAAGTAGAATATGCCACTCTGAAGGCGTAGTCTATTTTTCGCTCAAGGATCTTGGTTTTTCATTTTATCCAGAAATAAGCCATGTAGTTTTCCGCTTGAGGGTGTTTCAGTCTCAGCTCTGCATTTTCTTGGAGACCTGATTTTCCACTGCACTGCACCATCTGCTTATGGTTTACACCACGGCGGAGTGGAAGGAGAGCAGGGCCTGGCATGAAGTGTCGATGCTGCTCTGAACCAGTTGTCTACACAGAAGAGAAAAGTGTTGCTGAGTAGGAAATCCTACTGAGAACATATTTCAGATTTTTCTCTTCTCCTGCAAGTTCCCAGGAGTTTGGAGCTCATGAATATTCTGGTCTTTTTTTTTATTCTGTGCTCATGAACTCCTTTATCAGCCTCATGGGACCTGAGCAGCCTCGGAGGCTGAAAAATGGATCAAAAAGATGACCTTAAACAGAAGCCAAACAGAGGATAAAAGCTCTTCCCTCTTCATCTGCCAGCAGAGCACACAGTTCAGTGTCTTGCAAGTGCTAGAGGAGCTTTCTGGAACAAGCCTCTGCCAATGGCCGCAGACACGGGCAGCTGGCCTCCTGAACGCTAGACATGCTGGAAAATAGAATAGAATATTATTTAACTTACATGTGATGCCTCAACCAACCACGTGTATCTTTTGTATCTCTTGTATTGGAAAAATCAAAGCGCTGTGAAAAGCATCAGTTAAATTCAGGAATTATATGATATTAAAAAAAAAAAAGGTATTGTAAATAAGACGCTGGGGAGAGCATCCTGTGCCTGGGATAATCCCTGGTCTGATTTCACACAGTTTTCCAAGATGCCAAAGCCACAATGCTCATCAGCAGCCTCCTCGTCTAGACACGGTAACCCCGGGAGAACAGGAGTCATTCCCTCTTCATGCCTGCCCTCAGTCTATTCCCTACCAAATGGAAAAGAATACCTAAATATATTGTTGTTCAAAGCTGGCTCAGATAAATTAAGCTCACGGTCAGTTTGCAGCTCAAACCAGCTGAACCTAGGTCCAGGTATTACAAATGTGAAGAGAAGATCCCATCACATTTTAGCTTTGGTGCCACACCACAAGGAAGAAGCAGTGTCCACATATTACTACTTTACAGGACTGAGGTAATTCAATAAATTATAACATTGTAGCAGAAAAGAAACAGAGGCCTTGAGCCACCCAAGGAACACAGAAACCTGGACTCGGAGAAGGGGGCTCTCCTGGAACACGGCCCTTGTCTGGGGCACAGCAAGAGGACAGGGCGGTTGGGCCGTTCCCTGCACCATTAAGGACCGGCGGAGGCAGGTGGTTCAGCCTCCACATGGTGCCATCTCTTCGATTTTTTTTACCACTGACTGGCTGCTCAGACCTGCCAGATGACACTTGATACGCTTGGGTAGGCTGGGGACAGACAGACCCCGACCCTGGGCCACGGGGGGCAACCAGCTGGCCAACAAACCCGGCCAGGCTTCAAGAAAAAAAAAAAAAAAAAAGACAGCCCGACCAGTTGGCTTGGACTCTAAGAAAGACTGGAGACTGGCAGGTATCCCACTCATGGCACAGCATTCCCCACTGGAAGTGATTAACTTTTTAATAAGGTCATTTCTTTAATGCATTAATATGTTTACTCTCCCTCGTTCTATAGATCCTTGAAGAAAGATGCAATTTTCATGCTTCGTATTGTGCTCCATAGGAAATGGAAACCCTGAAATGAGGAGAGAGGCAGGGAATTGTGACCAATAACGACAGAGGTGCTGGAAGGATCAATAAAAATCAATAAAGATCTAGAAGTGAACTCTAGAGTGTTTCCCAAAGACACGTGAAAGGGCAGATCACAAATTTCTTATTTAAATTGTATTTTGACACAAAGGTCAGATTTCAAGAAAGCCAAGGCCAATTTCTACAAACAAACAAACAAACAAACAAACAAGATCCTGTTAACAACTATACAAAATGTTTTCCTTCAAAAAATAAAGACCTGGGAAGGCAAAGATTTTAGCCAGTTTTCATCAAGTCTCAAGTTTATGGGGAAAAGCACGTAATTACGTTTTTCATCCCAAATTTGAAAGCACAGAGCAGTATTTCTCATCCCACCGCAGTGACTCAGACAGGCCTTGCTAACCCATTGCAGGGGTTGCATCTGAACTACATGTTTTGCACCTAAACTGAGAACAACGCAAATACGTATACATGAGAGAAATGCTGAAAAACTCAAAAGCCTTTCAAATTCAACGCAGTTTTAAAATCTGATGATGCCAAAGCGCCTGTGTTTCGTCCTGGCCGACGTGCCCATCTGTTGGTGGCCTGCGGTGACAAGCGAGAGCAGAGGGGGTTGATCTCGGGCTGAAAACTCCAGCCCTGAGAGCTGGGGGCGTCCCTGGGGGTGCCCAGACCCCTCACCGCCGGGGAGTTCCCGGTTCCTGCGGGTTTTTTAGGCTCCCGGCGCCCGAAGGGCTGCTGGGGGGGGGGGGGGGGGGGGCGGGCCCCCGCCCCCCCCCCCCCCCCCCCCCCCCCCCCCCCCCCCCCCCCCCCCCCCCCGCAGCCGGGAGCGAACTGCTGCTCCGGAGATAAACCCGCGCCGGCAATTCCCCGCACCTGTTTCCCGCAGCCCCGAGCGGCTGCTGCCCCTCACAAAGGGCCTCTGAGCCCCGCACCCTCCCGGGAGAAGGCCAGTGCCCGCAGCTCTGCGAGGGACCCGCGACATCCCCCCCCCCGGGTGTCCCGGTGCCCCCGGGATGTGCCTTCGCGGGACCCCCCCCCCCGCCGCGGCACAACACGGGACGAATCCCCGATCGCAAACTGTGGCGATTAAGGCCGTGTTAATTAATTAATCCAAGCTTTTGTTGGGGGCTCCCTCCCTGCAGAGCGCGTCCCGGGATCTAGACCACAACGAACCGACCCCCCCAAACTTCCCTCCCGGCGGGGCGGAGGGATGGTTCCCTGCCCCCCCCCCGCCGGTACCGGGCTCGCTGCGGCTCCCGGGCAAGGAGCCGCTGCCCGTCGGTCGCCTTTACCGGGGCTGCGGGGGCCAGCGGGGCCATCGGCCCCTCCCGCTCGCCCGCTCGCAGCCGCGGACGGGCCGGGCTCTGTCCCGCCGGCAGCCGCCGCCCCCGGTGCCGCCCCCCGGCCCCCCCGCCCCGCCGCGCTCCCCGCACCGCACCGCACCGCGCCGGGCTGGCGGGGCCGCGCCGGGCCATGGACCACCACCTGCGGCGGCTGAAGCAGGAGCTGGTAAGGGGGCGGTGAGCGGGGGGGGGTCCCCGAGCCCCCACACGGCGCCGGTCCCGCGGTGGCGGTGGCTGCGCGGGGCGGGGGGAAACGGCCCCGGGGGTGGGGGGAGCCTCCGCCGCGGGACGGCAGGTCCCGGCCGCATCCAGGGCAAGTGCGGGGTCCCCCCCGCCGCCTCTCCCCCCCCACACGGCCGGGGGTCGGGCGGTGGGTCTGAGCCTCCCGCCCGGTGCCGCCGGTCCCTTGGGCTGCGGGAGAGAAACAGCAGCGCATGGGGGGGGGTCCGGGGGGTCCGGAGAAAAGCTGCCGGCATAGATCAGAAATCAAAGCAGCGCTGGCAAACCTGTGAATCGAATAAGTTTAGGGGAATGGAAATGATGTAAAGGGAGCGCGCGCTTCCCCCTCCAGCCCCCCTCCCGAATAGTTCTTCTTTAATAGGAACCCCTTTGTCATAAATCATCGCTGCTTTCTCCCTCCCCCCGGCCCGGCTCAGGTGGTAACCTCTCTCGCTGAACTTGCTGGGGCTTGTCCACCAGCCGGGAGGTGTTGCTGGTGCGACTGGGGCTGGGACTGGGGCTGGGACTGGGGCTGCTGGGGGTGGGCTGCTCGGAAGAACCGACTCTTCCCAAAAGCGGGTCCCAGTGCTCGGTGGGTCCGGCCGGGGGCGGGCGGTGTGCGGATAAATAGAGGATGAGAACAAAAGGGGAAGAGGAGGCAGAGCAAAATCTGGGGGGGATTAGGGGGTGGGGGGATTAGGGGGGTGAAGTTTCTGAGCGCACAAAGCTCCCCGGTTTCGGACTCAGTGGGACGTTGGTTGCAGCTGGTGTTTGTGCCAACCGGAGTTGCACAAAATGGGTTTATGGAGAGCGCTGTGTCCTGCCTGCGTGATGGGGAAGGTCTGGAGCGTAGGCAGCACCATCCCAGTCAACAGAGACCCACAAAGCCCCCGCTGAGCCCAGGGCACGACAGGGACTCGCTGTGGCACCCGGGTCCCGCAGACGGGACGTGGCTGGTGACACCCGGGCTCGGGCAGCAGCGCTCTGCTCCGAATAAATGTGGCAGCAAAGAGTGACATTAAACCTGCCAGCCCTACCAGTGCTTCCCCAGCAAACAGCGGAGCCGGGAGACAAACTAAAACAAAGGAAAATGGGAGTCACTGGTGCTCCCTGCGCCGGGTGCGATGGATGAAATCAAACCGTAAGCCGGGGCACGTACACTATGATCTGGAAGATCTTTAACATCTAAATAAGTTGGAAGGTGAGACGGGTAAAAAGAGTAGCTGTCAAAAAAGCATGCTTAGAGTAAGGTTCCTAAAATATACATTTTGTCTTCTGAACAAATCAGTGTCATTATCTGAGTGGTTTTTTTTCATAGAAGCCGAAACACTGTGCCCTTACTTATGAGTCTAAAACGTGCCTGTGTGCACAACACAACTTCTGAAGAATCAGAATATATTCAAAAGAAAAGCAGGTCCATCACACTTCACATGAAAACCAAAAAATACTTAAAATGAGAAAATTCTGGTTTTGTTCATACCCTTGCTATAATACAGTAATAGATTTCTTTGAATTGTAGAAATGTGACAAATTTTACTGCATTAATAACCCAAGATATTGTCCTGGCAAAGATTAATGTATATGCTTGGCTGAAAGAACTGGGAAGGGGCAGTTGTCCCCCTCAGCAGAACGAGCCGTGGCTTAACTGAGAGTAGCCCGAACTCTTCATACATTTGGGTTTCACTGGTCACATTCTTCCCTCCTCCCACCCCCCAATTTTTGTTACTCAGACTCGAAAAGTTCCTTTAACCCCAAATTCTCTGGGTACCAGAGTGCAGCCCTGGGGCTGCCGTGCCGAGACAGCCCGTGGGGTGGGACAGCGGGAGAGACCCCCTGCCCTGCAGCGCCGTGGGAAGCGAGCCCTTCCCTCAGCAACGTCAGTGGGCTCCAGATCACACTCAGTGGAGGTAGGAGGGCTGTATTAATTAAAACAACCATAAATGATATCCTGAGCAGTAACAGCTTTTTAAAATTAATAGTCAAGATAGCCTGGAATTAAAATAGATTAATGTTTCTTTAAAGACCAGCAAGCGGCACGATAGACAGCTGGGACCATCTGCACCAAATGGGGAGTGGGAACTGAACCTCCTGCCCCTGCTGCTTCCCCACTCCAGGCAGGTCCTGCCTCCGGACTCTAAATGCACCAGAACCAAGACTCATGCGGGAGGAATGGTGGGAAGGACTTGGCCAGATGGAGACAATGAGCCACCCCGTGTGTGGCTAAATGGGAGCCCGGTTCCAGGGCATCACTGGGAATTCAGAAACACAGGGGTTTGTGTGGTGTGGGAGCAGCGGCTCTATGGGGTGGGGGGCACTGCTGAGCGGCAGGGGGGTCGCACAGGGATGTTGTGCAAAAACACCCTATTTGAGGAGCTGGGTTTGCTGGGGCTGGTCCCCGTGACACGTAGAAGGGGCCGTTCGATGAGCAGAGGTTTAGTTTGTCTCTGTGTAACTACTACAGCCTTTGGCTGGTTCCGAGGAGGGGGTTTTCTCAAAGAAAAGCGGATGTTGGCACAGCTCCCGGTTCCCAAGGAAAGGTTATCTTCAAGTGCAACTCTATCCCCAGCCAGTGTGGGATTTGAGGATTCCAGAAAGAAATATTTTTCTTTCTCCTGCTTTATGTACTAAAAACATGTTTAAATACCCGTGTGTTTGGTTTGGGCCGTTCCCAGGTGTTTCAGCATCCCGCTCGGGCACTGGGATCACACCGGGCTCTGCCAGAGAGGGCACAGATGAGTGGGGTCCGTGTGGCTTACGCTGCTCCCCTTCCCCCTGGGAAAGCTCTGCCAGGGCTCCCGAGGATGAACCTGACCCGTTTCACTCAATGAGAGCTCTCCTGTTCCAATCGCATGTTTTCCATTGTAAGCTGATAGGTTCTGGCATGTGTGGTGTCCCTTTGATTGGAATTCATTCAGAAGCTTCCACGAGCGAGTGCTTCGCAGCCAGGGGAGCCTCAGCTGATGCAGCCGTTCCCCCCCCCGGCATCGGGGCAGCTCCCGCTCCGACCAACTGCCGAGACCGGGGTCCCCATCCTGGTGCTGGCACCAGCCCCTGGAGCCGGTCTGGACAAGCCGTGCCAGCTCTCTGCACCTCACTCTGTATGTAGGAGATAGAGAAGACCTTGTTCACCTCCTCCAGAAAGCCCCAGGAGGGTTATGGGCACGGTGTGGTTTGTGAGAACGTGCAGTGCTGGGTCGTAGGTCTGGTGTTGGAATAAGTTGTGCTTTTCCACCCCTTCTGTCGTCTGTCCCTTGTATGGCAGCAGCGAAATGTGCCACAGAGCTTGCGAATCTTTCGTTAACGCAATTAATCCTGATGCTAAAAGTCCTCTTGGCTTTATCAGCCGGGTTCGGAGTCTGCAGACATCATTCCAAGGCACAGAAATATGATGTCTGCTTTCTGACTTACAGAATGTTATCGCAGCTGAAAGATCAAATTTAACAAGAATTGTCTTGCTCGGGGATTAGCAGAGAGGAATTTCATTTCCGTGTCCCACGCCGCAGATGGCATTACCTCCGCAAACTTTCTGACACGGGGATTGTTTGCATTTATACATAGCAACATCAGCACACATACTGCGGGGCTGGGGGTTCTTCTGCAATAAGAATAAATCACTGATTATCTCGCCAGGGACTGCCGAGTTCATGGGGCAGATTTATCTCGCGCTCGGGGTTTGGATGGCTGTAACAGGCGAGGGGTCACACTCCAGTTAGCTGTACTTGTAACTTCACTTTGCATGTTTTGGTCTTTCTTGAGGAACCCAGGATATTTCTGCGTTTTCTGTTGCTTTTTTTCTAGGAGGATAAGTATTAAAGTAGGTATTTAAAACAACTCCACCGCTCTGACTGGAGCTTTCGGCTGTTCTCCCTGCACATTCATCCTAAACACGTCACATTATTGAGTCTGATAGAGTCTTCCTTCTTACATTAATGTATGTCCCGGTAGACAATGTTTCTTGCTATGAATATCTTGCAGGAATAGAACATTTGGTCTGAGTGAAAAATACAGCCAATTATTTTACTCTTTATCTCGCGCTGGGCGCTCTTCTGGTGCCCGTGTCGTGCTGCAGGAGGAGGCTGCAGGGTTTGCTTCGGTGCTGTGTCTGGGGGGGCAGCTCCTGGGAGAAGCCTGGAGAAGAGAAGGCTCCGGGGAGACCTTATAATGGCCTTTTGATATCTGAAGGGGCTGCAGGAGAGCTGGGGAGGGACTCTGTGTCACGGGGTGCGGTGACAGGACAAGGGGGAATGGGTTTAAATTGGAAGAGGGGAGATTTAGATTAGACACCAGAAAGAAATTCTTTCCTGTGAGGGTGGTGAGACACTGGCCCAGGTTGCCCAGAGAAGCTGTGGCTGCCCCATCCCCGGAGGGGTTCAAGGCCAGGCTGGATGGGGCTTGGA
>JAOQGH010000013.1:6309995-6342793 GCA_025769975.1 Gallinago jamesoni | reverse complement strand
AGGGGTTCAAGGCCAGGCTGGATGGGGCTTGGAGCAACCTGGTGTGGTGGGAAGTGTCCCTGCCCAGGGCAGGGGGGCTGGAACTCCATGATCTCTAAGATCCCTTCCAACCCAAACCATTCTGTGATTCTATGATTTGCAGCAGAGTAAGGCAGGAATGACAGACCTCAGGGGCCGACATCACCACTCACTGCACCATGTGGAAACGCAGCTCCATTTGTGTCTCTGCCCATAAAATGGTCCCTGTAAGAGTGGCTTTACCCATCGCAGCTGGAGGTGGCCTTAGAAACTTGGGTGGTTATCGCAGAATCTCATTCCTTGGTGCTGCCTTAAGGGAAGGTGCAAAGGAGTAACTTGACAGCAGACGTCCTGTCACGTGTAACCTGGGGAGGGAAAAAGCAGTCTTGGGCTTTGTTTGCTTGTTTATTCCCAGAGAAGACTCCTAAAGATGACTGTGGATTTTTTTAGACTCCCATTTTTAACTTTTTTTAGGCATTGAAGACCAGATCCCCCAGTGGAGCAGACCCCTGGGCTGAAAGCCAACACTTTTAACCATCGTCTTCAATGGTGACTCTGTAGGTTGAGGCTTGTGCTCTCTCTTATCGCTGGGTTGCGAATAAAAGCCTGAAGTTCTTTTTGGTCCATTTATTTTCTGGTTGCAGAGGATGGATTTTCTAATTTGCCTTTAAACGTAGTAAGTGTGGTTGGAAAGCACAGAACAATATCACTGCAATGGACAGGAAGGCAATTGAGTCAGGAAGAGAGTTAATTGAGTGATGTGAACCATGTCTTTTGTGGTTAACAGCTGTTTAGGATCTATTTAAACTATTGGGAAAAAAAAAATCTTTGGTAAAGTCTCAGCATCCTTCCTCTTTTGAATAAATTGTGAGCTCACCATTAACATCCTCATTTACGCCTAAAATACTCTGGAAAGACAGGAGGTAACGGAGACACTTGAAATTCTTGGGATGAAATGGGAAGACAAGAAGAAGATTGCAGGCCCTTGGCGTCCATCGGGGGAAGGGGAGGGAAGGTGCAACGGGGGGCTGGGCTGCAGCCCCGAGCCCTGCGGTACCTCCCCGGAGTTATGCCCCGCAGTCACAGCCTGGCTGCAGATTAATCTAGTTAGTGACCCAGAGGAAAACACGGGCACAATATGATCAGCTCAGCACTTCTAAAATAATTTCGGTCTCTTATGTCATCCCCTTTAAATACCGATTGTTTGTGGCCGGTGCTGTTGCCCATCAGCACTATTATGAAGAACTGCTCTTTGCCGTTTGCTCTTTCCTGTGCTCCCAGCAATAACTTCCTCTCTTTGCGTTTCTCCTGCCTCGGAGCTGGACAGATGTCTTCCTCCTCAGCGCCACGAGCAGGCTCAGAGCTCTTCTCTCCGATTCCCGCTGCTGGGCTGAGAGCCGGGGTGCGTTGGCTGGGTTTCCCTTTCCTCCCACCAGCATCCCAAAGCTGCTGCCGTCCCAGATGCGCGGATGGGCTGGGAACGTGGGAATGCCCACAGCCAGGGCTCCAGGACATCGGTGGGAACTGGGTCCTGAGAACTCAGCACGTGTAGATGCTAATAGGAAAACATCCGTCTAAACCAAAGCGGGTTAAAGAAGTCACTTATTTACCTGCAAAGTGGGAAGTGAGAAGTGAAATCTCCCGTATTTGTCGTCTCAGGAATTTGGGGTTGAGTTTGATAAAATGCCAGTACCCGCTGGAGGATGGGATGTTCCTTGGGGCAGGTTGTGCTCCTGCTGCGTTAATCAGTGGTGGGAGATCATTGATCTATATACTGTGTAAACCAATTGTGGTTGTAGGTCTGGGAATAAGTTTTTTGAGGAAATCATTAAAAAGGCATGGCTTACAAAGCGACTGATACCTTTGCTTCTCAGGATGGTAGATTTCCAGTGTAAAAAAACCCCTATATTTGAACTCTGCAGTTTTGCAAGATGCTCACTGTTTGATTGTTGGGTTTTTTTTCCCCTGATGCTCAATATTCCTTGATGATCATCAGCGCTTGGAAAGCTTTTGAATTTTGCACCTCAGTTTTCAGGGTTTGGGGTGGCTGTAGTCGAAGCAAGCTTTGCTTCCGAGAAGGATTTGGCCGGAGCTGCCCGGCTCGTGCCGTCGCAGGAGGAGCGATGGGGGGTGACACCTCGCTGCTGGGGGAGAGGCACCCGACCTCGCACCCCGCGTCCCAGCCACCTGGGGGGGACACGCACCTCTCGGCTCTGCCCAGCCCTGGGCTGGCTGTGAAAGGTGTCTGTGTTGGCTCGTTCAGAATCAGACTAGAACTTTTCTCGTGCCAGCTCTTAGGGACTGCAAAAGTTTCAGGAATAATAACAAGATGCAGTTTGAGGCATCTGATTTTTAGCCCTTTTGTAAATTTGAACATCTGCAAGTTGTCATTGTTCTAATTTGGCTTTTCTGGGAAGCAGAGGTGCCAAACAAACACCCGCTTGTATCAAAGCACAAAGTGTCCCAAATCAGACACCCGGAGCCCCCTGAAGTGCACCGTGGGCAGAGACCAGCAGTCCCAGAGACCAGGGACAGGAGGATGCTGACCATGTGAAGTTCTGCAGCGGATGCCCTGTGCTCTGCTCCACAGCACGGCCGAGTGCGGGGCTGATCCAACATCAGGTTTGGGATTCCCAGCGCTCAAACACGCACGTTTCAGAGCATCGATGGCCCGTGGTGCCCAGCTTACATAATGTCACTTGTGCAACCCTAGCAACACGGTCGGGGTCTCTCTGGGGCTTTGTGTCACGTTCATGCTCTATTTGGAATTGCACTTTTATCTAGTTCCTTCTCAGTAGAGTGTGTGACCAGAGGCAGGGGGGCTATAAGGGGCGTCCCTTCAGCCTGGAGTCCCCATCACCTCGCAGTCAGAGCATCTCTTTGACTCCAGCCCAATCCGCTGGATTATTCCCAGAGCCTTTTTTCCCTCCAGCAGTTCAGATAGTTCAATCTTGAACCCTTGCCAGGGTGGTGGTCTCTCTTCTTGGGGGGATTGTTCCTTTTCTGGAGAGTCTCAGAGAAGCCAATCTGAGCTTGGGAGCACTGAGATCTTCTTGGCAAAGAGCAGGGTTACACACTGGTGAAGAAACTTCTTTTTTTTCCTCTCCAGGGTGAGTACTCTTAATTACCACAGGGTAATTACTAGTGGATGAAATCCAAGCCCCTGCAGACTGTTTGGTCACCAGGCAGTGACTTCACTTTGGGCTGGGTTTCGCTCCTCCTTCCGTTCTGTAGAAGACTGAACAGATACCATGAGGAGCAGAAGATAAAGCAGAGGTGGTTGGTTGCTTTGGGTTTTAAGTTGCACAACCCAAGGGTTTAGCGGTGTTTTAAGCAGAGATAAAAGCCTCGGGATCTTTAAAACTCTCATGTTGATGGTGGGATTCGAGTGTGCAGAGGGACACTGAGGCTCAGCACAGAGGGCAGGATTGGTCCCACCCCAAGGCAGGTTGGTGGAACCAGGCAGAGGAGTCATGTGTCCCCCCACGTGTCCCAGCCCAGCCCTCGGTGCCGGCAGTGCTGGGCATCGGGAGAAGCATCTAAACCTCCGAGTCACTGATGGGAAAGTGTCTTCAGAGGAGAACATCTCCACTGCTTCTCCAGCAGCTCGGGCTCCCCAGGCTGGTGCTGGCCCCAGATTTGGCAGAACGAGCTCGTTTGTTGAGAAGGAAAAGTGCTGGAGCCTGAGCTTTCGGTGCTCGGGTCCCGTCGGGGGGAGATGGAATTTGCCTGTGAGAAGCGACCACTCTGAGGATAAACGCTGCCCGTGAAATTCTGATGCTTAACAGAGCCTGGCTGGCGGAGACACACCTTGTAACGATGCCCCCCATCACGGGGGAGTTAATTGAATCAATGAGGTGAGGAACGGAGCCGCCCGGCAGATGCCCAGGGCTCCATCAGCCCCGTGGTTCCCGCAGGACCCTCCTCGCTCCCCGTGCCGTGATTACACGCCGTGCCGGCCAGGGGATTTGGTGGGAAGTGGCCAATGAGGGGCCAGGCTGGCTCCAAATCCAGCTTTTTCAAAGCCCCAGATAAAACAGACTTCCATTAATAAGGCGAGGAAGGTTAGGACGAGAGGCATTACAGCAGATCTGGAGAGGTAAGGTGATAGTTTCGTCTGAGGCTGGTGGAGCATATGGCCCCAGCTTCTGCACGGGAAACCCAAGAGCTGGGCTCGTCTCTACGTGGGGCATTATTTGCATGTCTGCAGGGAGAGGTTTATTTGCTGATGTTAAAAAATTAAATAGCTGGGGGCATCTGATAGTGTAATCAGGAAGCTAAACAGATTTTCTGTGTCTTCGTAGCTTGTGTGCTGATTCTGGGTGATAAATAGTTTTCTTGGGAGCAAAGCTCTGAAAAAATCACGGTGACTTAGCGGCTGGTTTTGGGTTCTGGGTTTTTGAAATGGAGATCCGTGGTCAGGAGCTGTTGAGGAGCTCTCCATTACAGAGACGGATTGTTAGAGAGGATCCAGTTTTTTGGTGACTGCTCTTTCTCACCGCTCAGATCCACGTACAGAAAGGGAAATAGAGCAAGTGACTGAAGTGGCTTAGTTAAACCGGAGAAGTAAGAGAGTAAAGGTTGGTGATGTAAAGCTGAACATCAGATGCCTCTGTCCTTTTTCACCCCAAAAGCTTGAGATCTGCTGCTGGACAAAAATCGTGACGAGCCTTTTAAAGTGTTTATGACAGCGTAGGCTGAAGCTTTTCCGAGACAGGGGTAATCTCTTCTGCAAACCACCTTGCATGGATGTGACGTGTCTTCACCTCCAGCCCTGCCGTCCCCTGCTGCTCGTCCCTTCTCTTTCCCAGGCCCTGCTCCCTCTCCTGCTCAAAAACCAAGTGGCAGCTGTTGGAAAGTATCGCCCATTTGTTTTATGGCGCTGCTTCGGGAACATGAGCCGGAGCCTCCACGAGAGAGAGAAAGCAACAGAGCGAAAGAGAAGAGGGGGAGTTTAGAAGCTCTGGAAAATAACTTGCTTATTTTAAGCCTAGTATAGAAAATTAAATCTCTATAGCAAGGCTTGGGGATAAAGCAGAACGGCTACTAACGGTCCTGGCTTGGATTACTAGTTAAATGTAAGTAATTTTAGAGTTTGTTGGCTGTTTTATCCAAAATTTGGAGTGTGTTGAAATGTCTCCGATTGTCCTCTAGAGAGACGCCTGTAACGAGGATCTTAAGATCTGAAGCCATGTTATATACTAACGATCTGATTCTTATTGGGGTTTATTTTTCATTTACCTTAGCACTTTAGGTGAAGAAACAAGGGTTTCCATGGAAGACACTTCTGTTCATTATTCTGACTCCTGATTTCAGGGAGTTACAGAGCACAAAAGGCACAAAAGCAGAAGAATATGCTGAAACGGGCGGCCGCCAAAGCCATTCATAGTTCTACGCCTTGGGCTTCTGCCAAGCAATTAATGGCAACTCAAACTATTTATTTTTGTTGTCAGGTGAAAAAAAAATCCACTTCTTGTCAGCTTCTTTTATTCCTAGAGGGAAACTCCTAGGAAAAAATCTAGGAAATAGCTAATTGCTGTTCCATGAAATAGATGTGCACCTAGGAGGCGGTGGGTAGGAAGAAGGGACGTTGGAGGGAGCTGCTTGGCCTGGCTCTCCTGCCCTCGGGTCACGGTTCTCCTGCTCTCTCCTGGGGCACTCACTGACTCCATGTCTCCTTCCTTCCCTCGGCAGCTCTCCATGAAGGAGGTGGGCGACGGGCTGCACGAGCAGATGAACTGCATGATGGGGGCCCTGCAGGAGCTGAAGCTGCTCCAGGTCCAGACGGCTTTGGAGCAGTTGGACATCTCGGGGGGCCGAGGCACCGTGGCTGGCGCCGAGCAGCACCAGCGCTGCCGGAGCGGCCGGGATGTGCCCCCGGCCCGGCAGGGGGCGGCGGTGGAGGAGCAGAGCCCCACATCCCTCGTGTGTGCCGTGCCGCGGCCGGTGGGTTTGTCCCATCCCGCTGGGCTCCTGGAGGGCGACCACCTTAGAGACACCCCCTCCTCCTTCAGCAGCCTCTGCGGTGGGGATGTTTGTCACCCAAAAGGACATTCCTCTGTGTCCGGCAGAGCAGAGCACGTCCGCCCACGGACATTCGAGCCCATTGGCCAGGGCACAGCTCGGGGGTGGCCGGCACACCGGGAGTGCCCAGGGTGTGAGGATGGCCACGACTGGACATCCTCCCTGATGTCCCAGAGCAGGAATCGGCAGCCCCTGGTCTTGGGGGATAACATCTTTGCAGACTTGGTTGGGAACTGGTTGGATCTGCCGGAGCTGGATAAGAAGGGGGAGAAGAGCGAGGAGTCTCTGTCCCTGAGCAGGTCCCAGGAGCTCTGCAGGAAGTTCTCCCTCACAGCCAACATCTTCAAGAAGTTCCTGAGGAGCGTTCGGCCAGACCGAGACAGGCTTCTCAAGGAGAAACCTTGCTGGCTTCCTCCTGAAGACAAACAGCCCGAAATTTCTAAGAGACCCAAAAAATTGAGCAAACTCAAGGGGACATTTTACTTCCCACTTCATGGGAACATCCAGAACCATCACAGCAAAGCGGAGAGGTGCCCAAAGGCAGAGAGCAATAGTGAAAAGCCCAAAATGGGCATCAAGAAAGTCCACGATACCATAGACTATACCCAGTCTGGGTTTGACATCAATACAGCTGTTTGGGTCTGAGTTTGTTGGTGTTCTCTGCTCTGACAAGCACTCGTTTGGCGCTGGGGAGGAGCTGGAGGCCGTACACGTCTTTCCAGGAGACCCCTGAGCTCTCAACATGGATGAGACAAAAGGAAAGTCCTCTGCAAAATGTGCTGTGGGCTCCAGTCTCCTGCAAGCAGCATTTTCCAGAGAACTACGATTTCGGGGCAGTTGGAGCAGCAGCTGATGCAGCCCCATGTGGGGAGACTTTGAGGGGACCCATATTTGCAAAAATAATCCGAATCTTCAGCAGCTTTAGGGCGAGTGGTGCCAGATGACCAGCTCCTGGAGCCTGGCTTCTGATGGCCACTTCAGATCCATTCCATCATCTCCAGTTAAAGCAGCTGCGGCACAAAATTCACTGCGTGCATGTGTGTGTGAGTGTGCAAATATATATATAATTGTGTTGGGTTTTTTTTTTTTTTAAAGAAAATCTATTCCTGCTTGTGTGCACTTAAAACTGGGTTATAGACCAGGCGATTCAAGCGTTGTACCTGAAGCACTTGTTATTTAAGTTGAAAGAAGTCAGTTTGAATTTATGAGACTAGAGCAGTTGCTAAGTGGGGGGTGTCCAACCCCAGCTTCGTTGTGTTTCAGCTCTGGGGCTTCTCCCTCAAACTGCGTCTCCATTGCTCTCCCAGCATCTCCTTCCCCTCCCAGTTAAACCAGTAGGACATGAGGCTCCTTTCGTGGAAGTTTGTGACCCCAGAGCTCTCGGTGGGTTTTGCTCTTCTCCCCGTGCCCTTCTCCCCACCGGCCGCACCAGATTCTGTGTTGCAAGAGTTTATTGCTGAGGTTGCACCAAGATACAAAGTTGCAACAGACGTTTATTGTTGTTGTTTCCTATTGCTCTTTGTGTACAAACGCCTCTGGACAGAACCAAGTTCTTCAGTGTCCGGCTCTCCAAGAGTTACCAATAAAGCGGTGTCAGTCTCTGGTGTCCTGTGGGGCCATCTCCGTCCTGGGGCCACTTGTCTCCTGCCCAGAACCTTCTGGGGTTTCACGATCATGAGACCCCGGCCGAGCCAGCAGGAAGGCTCTGCTGGTGGGGTGGGAGCCGGGAACAGAGCGGGTTGTGTCAGCCTGCTCCCGGCCGGGACCGGGGAGGTTGGGGAGCAGCCAGGAGAGTTTCCATCCAAGGAGAGGTCATAAATCACAGCAGGGAGAGGAGCTGCAGCCAGAGCTCCCTGCCAGGGTCCCAGTGCTGCTCTGGAGGCACGTCCCGCTGCAGCCCATGAACATCCCTGGAGAGCCTTGGCCTCAACATCCCTCTTCCTCCTCCCCCAGCACAGAGAAAGGCAGAGGGAGAAACATTTTTGGGGAAACTGCTGCTGAGAGTGAGCCGTGCAGTCCCCGGCTTGGAGAGGGGGACAGGACCACACGGGTCCTGCCGTGCCCTCCATGGGCCCTCTCCTCACTGTCCCCAGGAGTCAGTTGTGACCGAGGAGAGTCCCCAGCTCCGAGCCCCGTTGGGAAGACAGCCCGGAGCTGTGGATTGCCCTGCACCCCCAGTCCATCGGCCGAGGGGCTGTGCTGCAAAAACCTCTGCCGCTCATTCCCAGTTTAGGACGGGCTCATGTGCCAGCAGGAGTATTAATTTTTTTAAACATGCAATTCTATTCCTGTTGTAACATCCCAAGGCAGAGAGGGCAGTGCAGCAGAGGCACAGAGGGAGATTTTTTTTTCCCCTTGCAAATTAAATATAGGCACAAGACAAGCCCCGTTTCTGCCCATACAAGGAGAGGAGCGGGGCAGCATCTGACAGCCACGCTCAGCACTTTTTCAGGAACCTGAGTTGCAAGCAGGCTTTTGTTTTTCCTCCTCACAGGCTTTAGGTCTGAATGTTTTCCCCCCTTCTTCATTTTGTTTTCCTCCTCTTTTATCAGCAGTTCATCCTGTTTGTTACAAATACACCCTCCCAGCTCCCACCAACCTTTCCACAGGGTCAGCAAAGGGGAGAAGGCGCTTTCTATAAGCAGTAACAGTTTTATCTATAAGAGAGCAACAGTTCCAAGCCCTGAGACACCCCGTCCCTGGGAGCAGGTCCTGGCCTTACCTGCCTGGCACCGAAGGCTGAGCCCCACGGAGAGAGGAGAGAGGAGCATCACACCAGATGGGGAGAGGTTCTAGGGAACTAAACTCTCACACCAGGGGCTTTTTAATCTTGTCATTGAGGATTGCCCTCAGCTGTGATGAGTGTGGTGGGCAGCAGGCAAGGGGCCAGGCTGAGCATGGCAGGACAGGGCCAGGGCCAGGGACAGGGCCAGGGACAGGGACAGGGCCATGGCAACACTTTGGCTGAGAGGTGAAGGGGACAGTTCTGCAGGTCGTTACCTCTCCAAGGCCATGAATTGTCCAGGAAATGGGATGTGTTTGTGCAGGACACAGGGAGATCTGGAGCCTAAAATGCACATTGGGAAGCGAGTCCATGGGAAAAGCGGTTCCTGGGGACCTGCCACCCCCCGCCAGCCCCCTCCTCCAGCCCCTGCAGAGGCTGCACAGCCCGGGGCTGATTAACCCAAACCCACTTTGCCAGTGTGGATCCCCCACCCCAGCACCCATCGTGGTGCTGCTCCCCCATCGACGGGGTCTCGCGAGGAGCCGACGGGAAGGTTCTCCTGAGAAAAAGCCGTTCTGGCCCCGCAGGGCACCCTGCCCACGCTGGGGAGCTGCTCAGAGATCAGCTGCCGAGCCTGGCCCTTTCTGTGCCTGCTGGGAGGAAGCACTATTGTTTCTGCTTTCACACGGAAAGGGCAGTTCTTGGCCCCAGCTGCCGCCCACGTGTTCCTTTCCCACCCAAAATAACCTCTCCTGCCGCAGCCACAGCACTGCAGAGCCCTTCCCCGCTCCCACCCGCACCCCCGGGAGCCGGGTCACAGCCCCCGCGGGGTCCTGGCACCCCCCGGCACCCCCTGGGACCCCCCGGGACCCCCCGCTCCTCCCAGCACTCCTGCCAGCAAGTGCCAGCGAGGCCAGCGTTGGGCTCTGGGGACCCCGAAGGACGGACACTGGCCCGAGGGCAGCGGTGGTGGCGTTTGCTTTATTCCTTCTTTTTCCAAAGGAACAGGTTCCCTCCGGGGCACTTTGCAGGGACACCTGAGCACGTGCCCAGCGCGGTGTCCCACGTGTGTGCGTTCTCTCTGCCTCTCGCCTGTTCCTCCAAAGAACGTTTTGCATCAAAATAGGATTTTCCAGGGTGTTTGCACTGACAAATTCCGTGTGACCTGGGCTTCAAACAGCCGCCAGAAAATTGCAAGTAAATGTAGCCAGATCTCAAAGTTCTTAAGAGAAAAAAAAAATTTAATAAATATCCTTTAAGAAGCATTCAAATAATAAAGAGTATCAGCCAAGCCAGACGTCCTACCTAATTTAGTCTCCAGAGCAGGATCTGCTAATAGATCAGGGTAGGATTTGTGAATTACCATTTCGCTTCTCCAGGGACTTTTCCTGAAATTATAATGGCTTTTTCTCATCTTTTTTTTTTCATGAAACTGCCATGAAATAGTTCCCCATTATTAAGTATGAAACCTACCTAATTAGCACAATGACAGTCTTTAATGAGGCCCTGGCTGTGTTCTGCATCATTGATAGGAATGGCTAATGCCAAACACAGGACAGTAATTACAGAAACACGCTCCCCCATGAACTCTCTCCGAGGAAGGCAGCAAAGGCAGATGAAGCCGGGGCATCCAGATTTATGAGAAATCTCTGTTCCCGGGGTACGTTAATCCTGGCTGGGATCAAACGCGGTGGAGTTAATTTGACGCCGATCACATGCAAACACCGAGGATTAATAACCCAGCACAAGGGGGGGTGACTCTTCCTGGAGCACCTGGAATCCCTTCCCTTTCCTTCCCTTCCCTTCCCTTCCCTTCCCTTCCCTTCCCTTCCCTCCCCCAGCCAGATGGTCTCCAGAAGGCTCTCCAATGGGCCTGTAATTAAAAAAGCCTTTATTTTCAAAACCATTTCACAGCTTATTCTTCTGACAATGGGATGGGGCTTCTTAAGCTGATGCCGGGCAAGAGGAAAGGGAGCACAGGCTGGCTGCTGCCCCCGTGTTTTCCTCCCCCCTGGCACAGGCTGTATTTACTATTTACCCACCGCAGCTGGGAACCCCCTCCCCTGTAAATCAGCGCTGCCGATGCCTCCCCGGGGCCGGTGCCCGTCTTCCCTCACGGTACTCGGCTCTGTCCCCGCTAACCATCCGTGCCAATGTGCCTAATGAACCCGAAAGCCTTTCTGACTGCAGACTGAGCAAATTTAACAATTTCCCCTCAATTCCCCGCGCACCGAGTCCGGCAGGAGAGAGGCCAGTTGCCACGTCCTTGCTGAACTGAGCCCCGATTCACTCAGAGCCCGGCAGCATTTGATTTGCCCCGGCACGTTCCCAATCACCCTCATCCTATTATTAATCAGCAGCATTCTTTAAGCTTCTTTAAGCAGCGTTTCTAAAAACTGAGCCACACTCCTTTAGTCACAGCCAGAGTAGTTACAGAATATTAGTTATAGAAGTTATGGAACATCTCAAGTTGGAAGGTTCCCATAAGGACCATCGAGTCCCACTCCCTGCTCCTCGCGGGACCCCCCAAACCCAACCCCCAGCGCCCCTGTCTCTGCGGAAAGGGGCTGCATTTCCTTTCTCTTTCCTTTTGATCAAGTTCCTTTGTGCCCTCGTGGCGTTTCCCACCAAGCAGCCGTACCCCCCAGCTGGAGGCAGTACCCTGCGCTGGCTTTAAAGCATAAAGAAGCCCCGTTTCTCTGCAACACCGTGTCTGCCCCACAGCCCCCAGCTCTGTCCCCGCTCAGCCCCAGCCCCCCTGGGGACGATGCCCTCGGTCCCTCCTTTGCCTTCCCACGCCCGGGGTCCATCCTGACCTGCTCCAGCAGCTTCTCCTTGGTGCCCATTTCGGGAGCGTTTCCTGCAATATCGGTGCTGAGCGAAGCCTTGGGCTGGCTCAGATTTCTGGGCTTTCACTGAACAGGAAAGTGAAAGGGGGAAATCAATATCTGAGGAAGAAGAAACACCCGATCCCGTGTTGGCCTTCACCTTGGGCCAGCTGGAGGTGATTTCGGGAGGCACCTCCGGACATGCTGTGAATGCACCATTAACACCCCCCCCCCGATGGCAGGACACAGGCTCCAGGATGGGGAGGGGAGGCAGAGGGGTCCCTGCCCACCCTCACCCCATCCTTGGCACCAAAGCCCACCCTGGTCCCCCCCACTGGGGTGAGATGTGCTGTGTGAGCGGAGGGAGGGCAGTTTTGGGGTGACTCTGGCCACCAGTGTCACCTCCTCCTGTGGCCAGAGCAGGGTCCCTGGTCCCCACAGGCGGAGGAGCCACCCCGGCCGGGGCAGAGCCGGCGCTCGTGGTGCAGAGGGGCTTCTCGTCGGCTCTACCACCCACTCTGCTGCTGGCCCTGGGGGGGTCGGGGGGAGACCTGGGGGTCCCACTGCTCAGGCAACCAAAGGGGGAGATCTGCTCCCTCCCTGACAGCCCAGGCTGGCGATTCCGGCTGGACCTTCCCAGAGGGCTTCGCCACGTTCGCGACATGGGGCTGGAGTTGGCAATGTGACATTTCGAACCCGGAGATAACGAACGTGACATCCTGTCAGGTTTAATTAGTCCCTTTGCCGTGCGGTAGGACACAGAGCCGGGTGGCAGGAGGGAGGGCTGTCACCTCCCGGGGGGAGCTGCGGGAGGAGAGGCTGGGACTGAGAGAAGCAGTTGCTGGAGGAGGTGGTGGCTTTATTCTTAAATGCTTTTGCTGACACCAACGTGCCTTTGCCTGGTTGGGATAATTGAAGGGTCACTCTGGACCCCCACGTCGTATTTTCTGTCCTCTGTGGTCTGTCACAATCTTCTGGGGCCGGACAAGCCCCTCAGAGGAGGGACGGGGGGTCTCCAGGGAGCAGGATCACTGCGGGACCTCTCTCACCCCTGCTCCAGACGGGAGGCATTGGTGGCACCACGTCCCTCCTGACCAGCCCGGAACCAGGTCCCCGCTCACTCGGTGCCCGGTGGCCACCTTGGCAGCAGTGGGGACAGGGGCAGGGGCTGGCGCAGGGAGAGGTGGCAGGGAACGAGCTCCCTGAGCGTGTCCATGAGCCCAGAGACTCCACCAACCGCCCCCAGCCCCAGAGCTCTGCTCTCAGCCAGCGCGGGAAAAGTGTCCTGGGGACCTGGGGGGACGGTCTCTCCCTCACCCCTGCGAGGGCCAAGGGAGCAGCTCGGGTCCCGGAGCCACCACCACTGATGTCCCTGCAGCGCCCGGCGTGTTCCCTTCCCCAGGGGTCACACGACCCCGCGCGGCCCCGAGGATGCTGCAGGCGCTGGGTCCCCTCCTGGGGTCTCTGGGCTGCAGCTCTCCCGGCTCAGACTCCCCCCCTCCCTCCTCTGCTCCTGCTGTTCCAGACCAATTACTGGGAGTTTGCACCCAAAGGCCACCAGCCCAGCGTTCCTGCAGGCAGGATCTGCACACACTCCGGCTAATTGTGGGGAAAGGAGGGTTTGTTCCGAGTTTCCTGCGCCCTGGACTGAGCTCTGCTTCTCCAAAGGAGTGATCAGGTCCCCGGGATTTCATAGAATTCAAGAGGGGGTTCTTTCTAGTTACTGCTCAGCTGGTTCCAAACCAGCCCTGAGGTCAGCAGTGCCCTCAGCAAGAGCAGCGGAGCTTTTCCCAGGATGTCTCTGGGATTTGGCTCTTTAAGGTGTCTCCTCCCAGGAACGGGGACAAACACTCTTCTTGCAGCTACAGGGTCCTGGGGAATTGGCCGGAGACAAGGTGCGTTGTGAGGACAAGTGGAGAAGAAGCCCTCCCTCTGCAGAGGTTTTATGGTGCCTCTAAATCACTCTACGATGGACAAGATAAGACGCTCTTACCCTGACTGTAAAACAGCAAAACGGGGGGGGGGGGTTTGGCAAAACACCTGGGGGGTGATTCCTCCTCCCTCCTTTCCCCCGGCTTTGGCCACCCTGTCCCAGCAGCACGGTGGGCGACGGGGATGGCACCAGCATCCCACCCGGGAGGAGACACCTCACGCCACGTGTTGGGGGCTCACTGGGGCTCATGCCCTTTGTGGGCGCGTTTGAATCTCTCCTGGAACAACCCGTGGCTCCTGCAGCACGTCAAAGGTACGTCTCCTCCTGTCCCCCCCGAGGGGATTATGTTCCCAGCGGGGGTTCAGGCTTTTTTGCCATAATATGATTTAATGTGACAAGTGTAATTAGATGTGACACATCTTTGCAACAATTCACTACCTTGGAAAATCACAAACAAGCTTAAAATAAAACAGAAAGCACCAGACTCCCCGCTCTCCCTACATCGCGTCTGGAAAAAATAAGCACCAAGTTAAGGAGGTTTTGGTGCTTCCTTTGGGAAACAGCAAAGTCATGAAGACAATACTATAAATTAATTATTTAGATCCCAGGCCTGCAATGAGAGCCGTCTGGCCAGATGCCTTTACCCTTCCCAGAGCCCCCATAGCACTCCATGTGGAAAGAGCCATCCACGTGCAGCTCTTAATGGACTGAGGCTTCGGCCCCTGCCCCAAAACGGGCAGAAATAGAACAGAAACGACTCCTAGCACTGGGTTCCTCAGCCATTTAGTTTCCTCTGGAATGAAGACAACGTGTTAAACCCCCAGTGCTTTGTGACTCCAGAGATTTATAGACCGAGCCCTTCGGTCCCCGCTGCTGACCCGGCCCGAGCTCCTGCGGCCCCTTCCCAGCCCCACGTCCCAGTTTGGGCAGTGGGAAGACGCCCGGACTGGGAGGTTTCCTCCGCACCGAGTACCTGCGGCTGCACCTCACCCACAGGGCTCGGACAATTCATTATGCACATCAAGATTAATTCTGGTTTCACCCCCGGGGGACCCTCCGTTTCCAATCCGGAGCGTGGCACCGCACGGGACACGGTGTCATCTGCCTTGGACTGAAATTAAAGTGGATGCTCAACGCTGATTTTTCAGTTGATGGGCTTTGGGCTGCAGCATTGGCCGTGCCCTCCACGGAACAGAGATGGAGGCGGAGGGGAAAGAAAATCCCGTGTCTGGAAGAAGCCCTGCGGGGAGCCAGGAGGGGCTTTGGAGATCCCAGAATAACCCCAGCGCTGGGGAGAGTGGAGCGTGCGGAGCAGCACGGCCGGGGACGCTCCGAGGAGCCTTCCCCGGGGAAAAGACAAGGGAGAAAGAGTTAAAAGCTGTCTCCAGGCAGGAGAACAAAACCGCTATTGCTCTCATCGCGCTTGCTACGCTCATCTAATTATGTTATTTAACAGGATACCCTCTCATTGATTTTAATTACTCACATAATTTGGGAAGCAATTCGCAGTACATCCCTGCAGGGTGCATGAGTCTGAGCTGGAACAATGTGCTGGAGTCTTCCTCGCGACATGAAAGGAGAAGATGGGGAGGATGAGCCCCAGCCCAGCCAGCGGGGAGGGGACGTGACCGCGGCAGCTCCTTCCCTTGGGGACACTTTTGGCAGGGGATGGGCTGGTTTCTCCTCCAGCACCGGAGAGGCCAGCGGGGCCGGGGTCGCCCTGCCACACAGTATTATCACAAGGGGATTGGGGCAGGCCCGTTTCTGGACCCCCACCTGCGCAGCCCCCGGCCCCGCTGGGGTTTCCAGGACTCCCCGTCCCCCGGGGGGGGCGATGCCGCAGCCGCAGCCCCCAGCTGCCGCCCGAATGCCATTCAAGAAGCTCCTGGTCCCCCGCCGTCCCCGTCCCCCCTCGCGGAGCAGCTGCGGATTAATTGGCCCTTTGATACGGGTGGGCTCCTGCCAGGGACGGTGGCTCGTGTCTCGCTGGCGGGGGGAGACGCTCGTCCCTCCCAGTGCCCCCAGACAGCTCTCCCTCCGAACGCCCCCAGCGCAGAGAGCCGCTCTCCGTCCCCCAGGGCAGTTAATCCCACAGTCCCCGTCGCTTTTGACCATTAAAAAATGCTTTTAACCGCAGCCCTCCTGCAATTTTGGTATTTTTTTTTTTTAAACACGGTGGCAGACAGTTTAGCAGAATTGGGCTGTGCGTCTCCCAGCACACACTTGTTTGGTTTCTTCACCATCTTTTGTAAGTTCCTGACTTAATTAGGATGCAAACAATCCCAGAGGAATGTTTAATTCATATTATAAAGCAACAATGGGATGATTAAGCAAGTCTGGGCAGCTGCTATTTATACACAGGGCATGTGGCACTTGTTGGGGGTGAGCGTGTCAAGGAAAAATCATTCCATGGCCCTCTCTCTGCAATTTTATTGCTTGTTTTAATTGTCTGCTTCAGTCCTTTTCTCCTCTTTGTGTTCGATCAGGCAGAGCGAGAGAAACAGAGATTTAGCTCAGAGTCTCTTGTTCAGGATAATTACAGAGTGAAAGCTTTCAGCCGAGGAGGCTCTCGCCCACCCCTGCTCCTCGTCCCCAGCCACGAGCTCGCCAGAAACAACCCACCAGGAGCTTCGGGCAACAAATGCCCTAAAACCGGTCCAGGAATAGCATCGGGGAGGCCCCTTCAAGCAGAAAAATACCCCAGAGGACAGAGAGAGGCTTCCAGGCTGAGAGAGGCGGGGGGGCTTTGCCAGGGGCAGCAGCGGCCGCTCGGCTCCCCCCGGGGCAGGGGCTGGGGTGGGGTGGGGCTGCAGCACCGGGGTGTCCGGAGGAGGCACCAGCACCAGCTCCCACCCCCCTGCAATTAAATGTCCTCCTCAAAGGGTTAAGGGATGCTCTCGTTGCATGGTAGCTTCATGGCATTGGTTTTTAGGGCATTTGCTATTTAGAAAATAGCAAATTTGCTATTTTGCTTCTCAGAAGCCTGCATGCAACCTGAAGTAATTGTATTTGCCTCAGGTTGAACTCTTTTTGCAGCTTCTAAAAATAAACACTTGATTTCTTCTACTTCCCATAGAGCCATCTCTACCGAGAGCAGCCACCAAAGACATTGATAAAATATTAAAGGAAGTGGGAAATCCAGCGGAAGCGAAGTGAGGCGGCTCCAGCGCAGCCCCGATCCTGTTGGGAACGCACAGCTCCCAGAATTCGCGTTTTCCAGGGGCAGACCCCTGACTTCCAGAGGCAGGGAAGGCGGCTGGTCCCAGGCCCCGGCTCCAGGGGGATGTTTGGGCACGTCCTGCCTCCCTCGCTGATGCTGAGCCCGGCGGTGGGGACCAGCCCTGCACCCAGCGCGGGCTGCAGGGGGGCTCGGGGGGCCGGGCACCCCAGCACAGCTCCCGGGGAAACCCCTCCCTAGCCTTTCCCCCTGGAAAACCCGCTCCTGGCAGCTCCAAGAGCTCGGTCCCAGCGCTGGCAGGCAGCAGAGGAGACAGCGAGGAGCCTTTTCCCTCCTTGCCAAGGGCAGTGGCTTTGCCTCCAGCTGCTCTGACTCATCCTTACGTGCCTTATTCACCACCTCACACTTACTCAATTATTATTTCAGTCCTGGCCCCACTCTGGGAAGCTTATCTCACACCAAATCCTTCTCGGTCAAACCCTAAACACCAATTGTTTCAGAAGGAGAGGGCCGAAAGCTGCCTGTGGCTGCTAATCAGACTCTGCATCGTGTGTTGAATAATGGGGAACACCCTGAGCTCAGGAGGGCAGCAAACCCAGGTCCTGCTCCGGCAAAATCTGGTGTGAAATCTGCCCCAGGACAACCCCATGGTGTCACTGTGATTTTTAACCCAGCAGTGCTGCAGCCCCGCTCAGGGGGAAGGAGCCCGAGCAGCCCCAGAGTGACCCGTGGGGTGACCTGTGGGCCAGTGGCTGCAGCCGATGGGCACCTTCCTCCTCCCTGAGCATCAGGGCCCTGAACGGATTTCTGTGTCAGAACCAGATCGATACAATTAGATCAGAAAAAACATCTCTCCAAGGCCAGGACAACACGTGTTACCCTGTGCTCAGTGACAGCCTGACGGGACAAATGAGCATCTCTTGGTGCTACGGTCCCGCGGAAAAGGGATGCTTTCTCGTGTCTCCATTGAAAGCCATGTTTGTTTCCAGTGGGATTTCAGAAAACAAGAGGCTTCTGTTTGCCGTTTGGGTTTCTTGCCAGAATTCTGGTGCTTCTGCCCTAGAGAGTATGGATTGGGTCGCCCAAGGTGCACGCTGCAGAGAGAGACCTGAGGGTGCCTGGTGGGGAGATGCTCCAGCTCAGTCTCCTCCGCGGGTTCAGCCGCCGCTTCCTCAAAGCCCTGGCTCTGCCCGTGGCTCTGTGACCACGCTGTGCCTTTCCCTCTCCCCGCAGACTGACTGTGACCCGTGTGTGAGGCAGCCACAGCCGGCTCTCCCTCGTTTCCAACGTCGTTTCTCACACAGGACGATCCCGGGGGGGCACCTCTGCGGGCATGTTTAATAACACAAACTGCTTCCAATCAAAGGAGTCCTCCTGGGAATTCAAGCCACGCTGACACAGCAGCTTGACGCTGCTTATGTCCCCAGCTAAATGAAAAAGGGGCGTAGGGGGCTGGATGTCTGCAGCCCCCACAATGCTGTATCCACACACCGGCCACGGGGAAGCTCTAACGCAGCCAAAGTCGGTTTGTCTGGCCATTTGTACCAACGCGGGGAGCAAAGGGCAGCAGAGCTGCAACACCGCCCGCTTCCCCTCAGCTCCACCATCACCCACTCAAAATGGGTTGCAAGAAGCTTGATTTAGATTTAAAACACTTGCAGAGTCACAAAAGAAGGCAGAAATCCCTGTTAATTTCCATGTTGCGGAGGAGCTGGGCTGGAGGAGGCTGCTGCTCTCCGTGGGGTCGCTCTGAAGAGGCTCCTCTGGCTTCTTGGCTGCAGGACAGCTCCATGGGAACGAGTCCCGGGAGCCCCCTGCGAGCGAAGGTGGTCCCTGGGCACAGCACAAGGTGGTCCTCGCCCCCAGGCCGGCTCCATAATGCCCCAGTGTCTCAGCCCGCGGAGCCGCGCTCGGCCCCATCAATTTGTCCTTTGTTGCCGGTCGCGGGGCCGTGGTGGCGCGGAGCAGATGCCGGTGCCGCTGCCGCCCAGCCCGCGGGCACGGGAGCGCTGCCAGCGCCCGGAGCATCCTCCTGCTGCCACACAACGGGCTCCTTATTCGCCCCCGGGGCCACCGTGACCTCCCAGCAAGGGGGGGTGGCTTTTGACCTTGAACACTGGTACCACCCGAAGAAAACGCCACGGATGCTTGAACTCGGGCTTCTGCCGGGGGCTGGGAGAGCGGCCGTGCTGGGGACAGCACCATGGAGGAGATGGGAACATCTGAGAGATCCCTCAGTCCCCAAAGGGCTGGCGCGATTGGGATTTGGCCGAGAGCTGGCACAGCCAGGGCAGCAGGACGGGCACCTCAACTCCAGCTCTGTCACCCATTTGTCCAAAATCTCTGACAAATGGCTTAATCTGCCGCTGCTGCCACCGAAGCACATCCCGTTGAGATGAGGGACAGAGGATCCAGGACGCTGTAGACGAGGGGTGGCACTCGCTGCTCCGGCCTCTGCTGCTGCCGGCAGGCACGAGGAATGAGCCGAGTTTACTTGTGTGCAAGTTCTCTGCAAAGGGAGGGAGAAAAGGCTCGTTTCAGTCCCAGGGTAACACAAAAGCTGTTTCCCAACACTGGGATTAGCAAGTAACTGAGCTAAAGCCCAGAGCCCGGCCTCGGCCAGGAGCAGCCACGTTAGCACAGCACCGTGCCAGGGCTACTGTGAGCTTGCACCATGGCTAATTAGCCCCGGAATAGCCTCTAATTAGGCTGTTTCTAGAGCTGGCTCGGGGCTCTGCACGGAGCTGCCCCAGGCTGGGAGCTCAGAGCCCTGGGCATCACGGGCACACGGTGGCCAAACCTGCCCGTCCCCAGCTCCGTTACCATCTGATCCGACCACGTCAGGTGGGAAAAGGTGATTTAAAGTAACCTTTAGGTATCAGAAGACAGACGAATACAGAGGGAGGAGTTCAGGAACGGCGTCTGCACAGCCCCCCGAGCATCACCCCAGCACAGCTCAAACCCCACCAGCAGGAGCCGGGTGACTCTGGGGACCGCGGGGCTTCACTGAAACCTTAAACGTGCTCCTGTCCCCCAGCAAAGCCTTACGTGTCTCGCCTGGGTGCTGGGCAAGAGCGGAGCCACGGGACTACTGCTGGGTGGCTTTTGTGTCACCCGTTCCTTAGGACGCTCTTCGCCACACTCGTTTTGAACCCAAGGAAACATTAAACACCGGGGGCTTCAGGAGACGCTCTGGTGGCCGTAACCCCAGGACGGAGGGGGCTCTTGTGCTGAAATCCATCGCGGGAGAAAGCCCCGCCGCACCCCGGGAGCGCGGGCGGGCGGTGCGGGGCGGTGCGGTGCCGGTGGCCCCGCGGGTCCCGCAAACCCCTGTCACCCCGCTGTGACCCCCCCTGCGCCGACAGCGCCCCGGCCCCTCGTGTTTTCCGACACCCCCATCTAGTGGCAGAGCCTCGGGAAGCGCTTCCACCTCCTCCTCCTCCTCCAGCTCTCGCACCCAATTTGGTGCACATTTCGCACGGCAGAGCCAGCCCCCCCCGGCTCAGCCTCCCCCCCCCGGGCACCCACCAGCACCCACCAACCTCTCCCGCTCCAGCTTCTCCAGCAAAGGGGGTGAAGGGAGCAGCAGCATCTCCCTGGGGAGCCCCCAGACCCCCACCCCTGGGTGCTCCGGGCAGATCCCCCTCAGACAAAACGAGCCGCTGAAGAGGCTGGATGTGCCTCCCCCAGAACAACCAGTTCTCCAAAGGGAGATGCTGCAGAGACACAAAGTTCTGGAGGGCTGTGGAAAAGCAGCCCCGTCCCCATGAAGCCCCGGCTTTGCCGGCAGCGGGTGACGTCGACGGCTTTTCCGGATAAAAACCAGACTTGGTGATTATGAAATGGGGTTGGAGGAACTTGCACAGCGCAGCGAGAAAATCCAGGTTAGGTTTCTGTTTTCAGAGAAGAGACATCTAATAATCGGCAGGTACATTAAAATTACTTTATTACTAAAATATTTTTACATTTAGTAAAGGTAACCAACCTGCAAAGCCCATTCTGCTGCTCCTCCTGAGAAAGGACGGGCGTAGGTCGGGAGAAGCCAACCCGCCAAGGAACTGCCTTTGGCCCAGGAGCTCCTACGTAGGCAGGTGCGTTCACATTATTGTCAACCAAATCTCTTCATCCAGTCTTGTTCGGGCTGCCCTTAGAACCCAGGGTCTCTGTATAATTCAACAGCTGCATCAGGAACACAGTTTTAGAAAAACCTATTTATAGAAATTTCTTCCCCTTGGTTTCCAATGCACCGGGTCCAGGAACCACTGGTCACCAGTTATTCATTACATTTGCATTTCCCATTTGAACAACCAGGACAAAGTCGGCCCCGAGTTCTTCTCCACGGTGAAGATACATCTCTCCTCTCACTTACGCAGAAGCGGAGCGGGAGCAAGTCCTCCAACCCTGCAGGAATCCCAGCAGCATCTCACCAGGGTTCCCGGCCCCGCAGCTCCCGAGGTGGCTCTTTCACTTGCAGGTACAGGGAGGATGGAGGCAAAGCATCCACGGGTCTCTTCATATCTGCTCTTTTAAACTCTATGGAACCAACAGGTATTGAAAAAAAAAAAAAAAAAAAAAAGACAGAAAAAAAAAGAAAAAAGCAACCAACCCAAAAGCAGCAGGAAGCCCTTCAGCTGACTGTGCAGCCCAGGGAAGGCTGGCCAGGTTTTGTCAAAAAAAACGTTCAGCAGCTGTTTGCTTTGTGGAAATTGTACTCAGACGGGACCAACGTTCCCCTCGCAGCTCCCTGGGGAGATGCTGAGCCGGAGGGGGCTCTGTCCCCAGGGACACCCCCCGGGACACCCAGGAGCACAGTAAGAGTCAGACCTTCGTACAGCATCCAACCAAATTTGTACATATAAAAATAATTGTACAGAGGAAGTATTTTCAGCAGAATACAATCATTAAACATTCAAAAGAATATACAGAACTGATTAACAGTAGCTTTTCTGTACTTGGGAGCGTGGTAGGATTAAATACACCCAGCAAGGGGGGGCGTGAAGATATGGCATCAGCCCAACCACACACCGGTGGGGTCTGCTAAGTAAAAATATTCCATCTACCAGAATGGAAGAGGAATTCACAAAAAAAAGAAAAAAAAAAGGATAAAAAACAAAGCCTGGAAACCGTAACAAAAACACAGAAACAAAATGAAAATGTACTAAAATTTAATCATTCATAAAAGCTGTAATTTAATCTGTGACAGTAAAACACAAGAAGCAATATTAGAGTTGGTTTAGTATATTATATATTTTTGCTTTTAAAGCCATAGAAATCAGTTATCCCAGTTTTTTTCCTATAAAAGACCCATTTTTCCCAAGCATTATGCACAAACTTTTTTAATTAGAATATAATGGCAGAATGAAAATAATGATATTCCATAACTTTTAAATATAAAATGAAGTCAATGACTCAAAAAAGTTATTTGTTGCAGTGAGTTCAAAGGGAGATTTCAGATAATATATATCTATAGTTATAGATATAAAATATAACGGTGGAACATTTTTAGTGCTTGATGGGGAGAAATTATGATAAAGGGTCAATATGAAAAATTATAGTAGCAATATCTAACATTTGAAATGCAACCATGCTCCTTTGTATAATCATACACTAGAGTCAATTATATTTATTTTCACATCTGTTAACTGCTATTGCAAAGGAGGAGTATTATTGTCTTAGATTTCCAAGAGATATACACAGAGCAATTTCTTTTTCCAGGGACTGTGTGCAAACCATTTCAAGATCTAAATTCTTCTCATAGTATATAAAAACAGGAGAAGCTTCTTCAGATATGTTATTAATTTCCATAAGGTTTTGAAGTCGGGAATGCTGGCACTTTCCATTTAGGCAACAGTTCTTCATTCCTGAAATCTAGAAAAAGTAAAAAAAAGGAAAAGGTGATGGAGGGACCTGCCCAACGGTCTCCTGGAAGCCTCCCCAGCCGAGGGGGAAGACACGCCGCGTTTCAGCAGGCAGAGCTCATCTCCCCCAGCCCTGGGGTTGGCTCCTACCGCCCTCGAGTTCAGAGGTACCGGAAGGAAAGAGACTCTGGGAGCTGTGACTGAGAAACAAGCTCTTGTTCTATCAGCCCACCGGGACCACACACTGCCCAAATCCAGCTGCATCACCTGAGGAACAGGAAAAGCCACTTGAAAGGTGCTCCTCAATTGCTTTTCCTAAGGCCACTGCTTCCCCACAACCCTAAGCTATTCTCCTCTGGCGTTCAAAGCTGAGGGTAAGAGACTCATCAATCAGCGAGGAGTCCTCAGAAGGCGGGTTTAGTGCAGAGCTCCCTTTGCTCAGTGACACCTGGGCTACACGAACACGACGAACAGCCTGAACTTCAGAGCTGGCAGAGGTGGAGCCACTTGTTTTCAGAATTCATGCCTGAAACCCTTCTATGACCAGGAGACCCGTTATTCACATCCCAGAGCCCAGAGGGGCCGTCTGCCCCGCACGCTCCCGGCCCCGCAGCACACCTGTGTGCCACCACCCCACCAGAACCTGAAGCTACAGAAATGTGGTTTCTTCCGGGAGTGCACGAGAGCAGCTGTGAGCACAGGGAGTGCCCTGCCAAGATACACAGGAAGATTATTTATAGCCATCTCCAACCTTGGGGTGGTTTTGTGTTTTCATTTTGGTTTGGGGGTGTTTTGATTTTTTTTTGTTTGGTGGGCAGCTTTTTATTTCTGTGCCATTGAAATCCATGTCCCACCCAAACTGATTTGCCATTGTCCCCAGAGCACCGAGGACTGAGACAGCAACTGCAACAATAACAAGTCACAAAGATGCTGCCAAACTTCAGCAGAGGATAAAACGGAAGCAGAACTGAGCCATGGTGGCCCTGAGCACGGGGTCACAAGACAGAGAGAACCTGCAAGAGTAAAAGGGAAGTTCCTGCTCCGTCACACTCATCACCCCAAGCAAAAGGGGAAAGAGAGAGAAGCAGAGACTCCTCTGCCAGGTCAGTCAGTAGAAACGCTTTTTCTTAAAAAGTCCAACAAATGCAGAATTTTGTATTTGGGAGCAGATGGAAGGACGAGGAGTGGAAGGAAGGGGAGCGAGTTCCCCCTCTGCTGGGAGCAGCTCGTGGGCCTGAGCTGTGGGTGGGATTCAAACCTCTTACCTGGCTCAGAGCTGCTGCACGATGGGCATCTAAAGCAGCAGACATGATTTCTTTTTAGGCTTCTTTTTTTCCACTGGTGTTTTTCTATTTATCTGTCTGACCAGGTCATAAAAGATCTGAAAACGAAAAACACAAACTGAAAAAATCAAAGTGATAAAACATTAAACAAGTGTCAAAAATCAGGCAGGTTGGCAAAGCTTATACTCTTTCCCAGGGGCCACAGTCTCAGAAATTCAGTGACACTGCTTGCATTTACTTAACGGTGTTTCTCAAGCAGCTGCTTATGGCACAGGAGAGCACGGGGCTCCCATCCGTGTGCAGAATTCCCACCCTGCAGCCCAGCGTTCTCCCGCAGGCTGTGTGTGACCACAGGCTTTAGGAGAGTATGGGAATTAAACAGCAACACAGCCCTTTGCTTCGGAGAAGTGGGAGGAAACTGGGGAACGACAAAAGGTTTTTTATAAGACAGGCATAATGTCCTTAAGGACGATCTTCCCTCTGGCGGTCCCTGGGCTGGCAAGTGTCTCTGCAGAGAGAGACGCAGCGTCGTCTCAGCACAGGGAAAGGCATCCCTTTGCCTTGGCTTTTGCCTCCAAAAGGGGTCTTCATTCACCTGCTCCAGAGGATGCTCTGTTAATATTCCTCTTAGCAAAAAAAAAAAGTCAAGCTCTTAATTACTTCACCTTTTTGCCTGGTCTAATATTTTTGAGTTTTATTAATAAAATTCACGAGAAGCAAAACATCTGCCTTGGACATTTCCAGAAGGATTACAGGGGCCTCTTTCAGCTCCAGAGAGGAGTTTCTTGTGAACGTTGTTGCTGTGAGTTGTTTTCCCAGCAATGCTCAACCCATTTATAGCAAAATGAGCTTTGCAAAAATGCTTGGAGCCGGGTCACAGTATTGAGGCGAAATATTTAAACCTTCAGAAGGCTCCACCCTTGTCCTTGTTTACTTTTTTCCTTCCTGGAGTGGCTGACAGCTCACAAATTCTTGTTGATTCCAAGGAAACTCAGAAAACAAAGAACCAGTTTATAAAAAATCACAGCAACTGGAAATTTAAGATTTTCTGGCTATTACCTACATGAAAAAGCACCAGTGCACAATTAAACAGTTTCAAATGAAACAAATAACCAGTACAATAGGTTGCTTGTGTTACTTCTCTTTCATTTCCTCAGCTTTTATGCTTTTCATAATCAGACAATATAAACTGGCAGAAAACCAGAAAATTAAGATCACAATAAACCCAGAAACTAATCTTGCAGATGATAATTTTCCTCTCTATGCTGTGAGTCTTGCTGGAGACAGGAGGGAAGTACGGAGCCAGGGGACGCACGGGTTAAGGATGATGATCTGTAACCACAGGGACACGTTTGCCCCGGGACAGCCCGGTGCTCTGCCGTCCCTGCACCGCGCTCGGGGGACCTTTAAGGCATCTTTGGCTAACGGGAGGCCAGCCTCTGCCACAAACTGGGGAAATACAAATAAACCAGAAATCCTTACACTCCACAGTGATCTGGTCGATGACTGAGCCACAAGATTCTTGCTTAACAGTCATAGTTCTACTACAGCTCAGCCACAAACACACAGAAGATCCCTCCTGGCAGGAGGCTGGCTCAGCGAGCTGTATTTACTGGGTTAGATTAACGTGCACTGCAGCCGGGCTAATCCCAGCCACGGGAGCTGCAATTCCTGCAGCCCGGAGCTCCCTTCCCTTCCACCCAGGTAAATGCTGTGCTGAGCATGTCCCACAAGCAGCCAAATTAACGCTGGGGCTGGTCCAAGATCCTACTGCTCCTGCTTATCACACTGCCTCCTCCACAGTCCCAGTTATCTCCTGGCACCACACCAGCTACGCTCAACGGGGTCACCTTAGCTTTTGTGGCGGAAACCTGGCCCCTGTCACAGTCAGATAATTCACAGCAGAGAATAAAAACTTGTTGGCTGATGTCAAGCAGAGCTCCCTCAGCGGTGCTGCTCGACCTCGGGCAGCAGCAAAAGGCACACCAACTGCAGAGGAGTTTCTCGTTCAGACACGGGGAGCTGACTGGGCAGAGATATGCTGGGACACGGTCTCAGTGAATTAGCAGTTTACCAGAGGAGGACTGTGATGGGACGTCGGCCTGAGCAGCCACACGTAGCAGGAATGTGAAAAGCAAATACTTTCAAAACCAGCCAACACCACGCAACACGATGTGTAATACAAAAGGGGCATAATCCATGTTCTGCAGAGCAACAGCAGTTACCTTGAAGGAGTACACTCTCCAACCAGAGTTGATCTAAGCTGAGCAGGACCCTCTGCTGTTCACAACCTCTGCCACAAGTCACAGAAAGCACTTACCTGGAGAAGTCAGCTGCCCTTTACAGAGGAAAAGAAAAGGAGCAGATCTCCTCAAAACGAACAGGAAGCAGTAGCTAAATACATGGCACGGGAAGCCTTTCTTAGCCTGGTATTTCAGAATCATCCTGAATCTTCTCAATTAAAAGAACTACATGAAGGACTGTGTGCTGGTTGAACATGGCTGAAGCAGGAAAGACAAGGGAACAGCTGATAGTTACCTCATTAACGTTGATTTTAGATTTTGCAGACGATTCTAGAAAGGCACAGTTACACCACTGTCTTGCTAAGTTTTGACCCTGTTCTTTGCCGACGACACGCTCTTCCTCCAGGTCACATTTATTGCCAACCAGAATCATCGGAACCTGGAGAGAAGCAAGAACAAGAGATGCGTCAGCAAATTACCATACAGCATGGACTCCCATGGTATGGCTTACAAAGGCACGGGTCCGGGGGAGAAGACAATACAGACAGTATGACAAACAGTAACAATCTGAAGTTCAGCAGAGCCCACGGCTCTGGGAATTCAGCGGCTGCTGGGAAAGGGTTGGACAGAGTCCGTCCAGGCACCCTGGTTCACAAAAATGAAACACATGGAGGACACCGTCAAACCGACTGGCAATACTTCAGCACAACCTTAAGTTAGTAAAGATTTCTTTTCTGGTCTCTACATTCAACACTGTTCTAGTCAAAAACTTAATTTACTACTGAAATGCATTTCAGGACTTGCATGTGAGAGCAGGTGAGCAGCCCGTTTTAGACAACAGAACGTACAGCGTCTGTTTTAAGACACACATTATGTGTTTCACCCCCTGTGACCACTCTTGTCAACCTGTTGTTGAGCCACACAACAATAAACAGAAGCACCTTTGAAAAGCACTGCCCTGGACGTGGAATGAAAAGGACTAGTCCTGTGCAGCCCAGTATTCCCACAGCCCCGTGCACAGGACCAGCTGCCTTTCTCATCCCGGTGCAATATCATACGACCCACAGGTTTTGTACACACACAGAAACCAGGATGTTCACTACAAAAGGCACAAATAACTGTGCTTGATATTTAGATTAGAATAATTAAATTTCCAACTAGTGACCATCCAGCAGCTCAGCTCCTGGAAGGACATCACTTCCGATAAATAATCTCATGCAATATTAGGATACACATTTGATACGTGTCCAAAAGATTCACCCCGCGGCCGTGACACAAACAGGCAAATCATTTGTCCAAGGCAACGGCGAAAGGGCACCTGCCCCCTCCGTGAGCTTTCTAAAGTGTCGGGGTGAGTCACCTTCTCGCTCCTTCACGAGGAAGAAAGTGCCTTGGGGAAACCATATTCCTTGTGACATTTCCTACAGAAAAAAGAGAGAAATCTAATACTGTAGGAAAAGGACCTTGGCTGCAGTAAATGCTCCTTACCCATGTGTTTCAGGAGGCTGCAGGGAAGGAGGGTCCCTCGGCTCGCCCAGCCCTCCCACCAATGAGCAGCACAAGGGCCAGCAGAAAGGAGGGGTCGCTTGCCCCCCCCGAGCATCACCAGGTCCTCACCGGGGCTGTGACTGCACCTGCTTGGGGAGCACAGAGCCAAGAGCTGTCTGTGCTCGTTAAGGGATAAACCCCTTTGTCTCGGAGCGTATCGGAGTGAGTCCTGGGGAGTGGGAGCAGCAGGAGACTTGCTCTCATCAGTTACGTTTAGACAGCGAGTTAAAACTCCCTCAGGAAAAAGAAACAGGGCAAAAAGATAGATTAAAAAGAGTCCTAAGATGTGTCAGACATTATCTCTCTGATGGTCTATGATTTCAGAAGGCCTTCTCTGCTCTCAGGCCGTCTCTGCCACGGCTGCAGCCCACCGAGATGTCACAAATAGGCTGAAGAGGCCTTAAGCAAGTAAACAAAACCCACCCAAAGCTCCCCAAAATCCTCCGTAATAACCAAACCAACCCATCCTTGGTTGCCATTCCCACATCTACAAGACGATGAGATGGCAGCGCTGTCCCCCTGCAGGACCCGTCCCCACGGCACTGACAGGTCACTGTCACAGCCACCTGGAGACACACACACCCCCCTCAGAATCGTGCGTTACGGCTCATTTTGAGGTTTGCTTTTACAACCTGCAGGTCACAGAGATCTGAGGGGACGATAGAGCAGAGCTGGGGTGGATTTGGCAGGCGAGGCAGCAGCATCCTGTTTGCCCTGCGCTGTGCGAGAGCAGAAAAGCCTACAGAGCGGCTGATAATGGGTGTGCACCCACTCCATTTCCTGAAGCATTTCAGTCTTTGAACAGAAAACGAGTACTTTCCAGCTGGAAAATAAATCATCATCCACTTCCTTTGGTAATTTACAACACACTGTATGTTTTTAATCTACTTCAATGTTAGTATTTGTACTCCCTGATTCAACTACACTCAAGATTAATTTCTGTATTTGGGCCACACTGATTAGAAAATGATCCCAGTTTTATTTTTGAGAAATAAGTTTTACTTTTTACATCAGAAACCTAGAGTAGCGATGCCAGTAACAACTAGCTTTTGTTCATTTACTATTTCATGTAGAAGACTGGAATTTAAACTTTGGTAGACATACGTGATTCAATGGTTTAAGTATTGTGATTTTAAAAAACACGTTCTGAAACCAAATACAGGAAAGAGCACGTTTCCCTAACTCAGCAGAACACGGCTTATATGTTCAAAAGGTTCTCAGGCTTGGATTCAACAAGTAACATCCCCCTAAACCAACATAAATAAATGTATTTTAATAATTAAATCAAATCAGTGAAGTAAAACAAAAGCAACAGTCTCTATTGTCCCACGAGCTCGACCAGCTTACAGTGCAAATTCCCCTCCCGCGAGCGCAGCTGAGCGGAGCGCTGGACTCCCACCCGCCCAGCGAGGGACTCTGCTACCAGGGATTTATGCAAGTGTAATCCCTACCTAAATGAAAATCACATTTTGCATAAATAGAAGTTCAGCTTGTTAGACCGAGGAGGAACCAAAGCTGTTCAAAACCAGGTGATGGGGACACGGAACACTGAAGATCCAGGAGAAAGCAGCCACGGAGGTGCCCTCGGCTCATCCCACTCACTGCGCAAACCGCGTTTTCCTGAGCAATATTTAAATACAATGCACACGCCTTAGCAGGGGCTGGCCCGAATCCCTGTCCCAGCCCTGCTCACGGGGCCAAGCCACACGGAGAGCGGGGCCGGGAGCGAGAGGTGGCAGCTCCTCGGGGGCTGACACCACCCCAGAGCCACCGACATCAAAGGTGGTGGCGACTTTTAAGCCATCGGTGGAAAAAAAAAAAAAATCAGCAATCTTTTTCACACTCCTCAGGGCAAAGCCTTGAATACGTTACCAACTGTGAGGCACAAAAAAATTCATTTCAGCTCCTTCTGGAGGGAGCCTACACAGAGAGAGAGTTCCCGCGCGTCTCCACCAGCCACATGGCGACCACAGCAGAAGCCACTGGCAACCTCACCTACGTCACACACTTACTTCCTGTGTGCTCTGTTATTAAAACATTTTAAACATTTGCAAAGCAAAAAATATCCTACTTACATCTTCAGTGTCCTTAACCCGTAAAATCTGTTCCCGCAGGTCCTGTAAGTCGTTAAACGTGGACTGTGCTGTTATAGAATATACTAGTGCAAACCCTTGACCGTTCTTCATATAGAGATCCCTCATTGCTGTAAATTGCTCCTGTAATCAAATGTTTTAAAAAGCAATTAGCTAGTGAATGCAGGTAATGAACATTTACAAAGGAATACTTTTATTGCAACGAATAAGAGCATAGTACCGTACAGCATGCATTTACATTTTTACCCCTTACAGAAATCCACCAAAGCATGCAAATTTAATAAAAGCATTAACACGTTTCTTTCCCTTTGTCTTTTTTCCCCCTACTAGAGAAAAAGGCTTCTTGAAAAAATGGGGAACAGACCAAGAGCAGCAATAAAAGTCTATCTGCAGACAGACTGTTGTATGCCCCAAACCATAACACAAGGTGTCAAGAGTTGGCTGACATATTTTGTAGAGATCTTTCATTTATTTTCTGATTTGGCGTTAAGCACCAGTCTGCCATCAGGATTCCCCAGGCAAGAGACAGGGACGGGAAATTCAATTTCTCCTCTGACACACTATGGGAACAGGCCCAGACGTCACACACTCGTGACTTACTGTGAGCACCACTGCGTGGGAAGGCACTGCCTGATCACTCTGAACAGGCACAATTAGACAGTAGCCATCTCCAGCATGAACACGACTTAAAGGTTCAATGCAACGAAATGCTGGATGGTCTGTACCCAGCAGAGCTGCCTTTGTCCACGCCTGTGAAAGCGGCTTCACCAGAACCACTTCTGCTTCCATGCCTTTGCATTGCTGGTAATAATTTTCACAGCTTTCCAAATAAAACTAACTTTTAGGAAGCGTGTCCTCCCCCTGTGATGTGCACTCAGCCATTACAAGGTCTGTTTACTCAGTGGCGGGACTCTGCAGGACGGCAAGTGACAGTGGGACGGCAACCCTTTACATCTGACCTCTCTCTTAACAAAGAAGCTCCAGACCAACGGGAAGAAGAAACGATACTCACTGTCCCTGCTGTATCGAGGATTTCAAGCATACACTGTTGGCAGTCTACTTCCACTTGCTAGGGAGAAAAGGGAAGAGAGAAATGCAGTTAAAACTAGAGTCTGAAATGGGACAGGCAAGAGGAATATCAGCTTAATTTTCACTTCTGCCACAAAGACCCCTGCCAGTGAGCCAACCACCTGCCCCCCCAGCGCTGAGAGAGGGTTAATGACACCCCCAGCCAGGCGTTTGGGTCAGCACACTTATACTCCAGGACTCTGTTGATTATAAAGGCCTAATTGAGCAGCTCATTGTAAACATCTCAACTTAAGCGAGATAAAATCCACTCATACAAATCCAAGAACCTTAAACTTCAGTTTTCTTTGGTGCTGGGAGAGAAGGGAGTAAGGAAGAAAAGAAACAGCACAGTATTTGGTGATGCTCACAGTTCGGCTTAGCAAGTCTTCCGCTCCCTGGGAAAGGTCTCAGATTCAATGAGGGCAATTCCAGAAAAGTCAGAACAGCAGAACTCACACACCAATTTACATTTAGTTATCACGAGCACAAACGCTACAAATGTTTGGTTTATGCTTTGGTACCTTTAATTATGGTAACTTTTATGCTAATCTGTGAAACAATGGGTTACTTGACATCAACCCCGTGAAGAAAGCGGCTCTGTTGGGAGCATTACGTATTACGGCAGCGTCAGGGATCCTGACAAGGACTTTTGCTCAGCAGTCACAAGCCCACATCCAAAACGGCCGTAAGGAATTTTATATGCCTTCAAACCAACCCATTTGAACTAAATGGCAAAACAGCCATCCCTAAAAGAAAACAACACAAGGCAATGGCTCTGCTCCAGTGCTCCAGCCTGCTGTGATGAATGGTGCATGTATCCTCTGTAAGAGCTTTCACAGACACCGCACGCACAACAAGTATTGGTATCTTCAGGTTTTGCAGTAATAATTTTGTGTCAAGTGACAGCAAAAAGGCCTGAGTAACAGCCTGGCCCTCGTTATTTTACCTTTCTGTACGAATCTTCTATTGTTGGGTCATATTTTTCAACAAAAATTCCCTGAACGAACTGTACAGTCTGGGGAGAGAGAAAGAGGTAAGAAAATAAGTGAACTGAACACGACCAGCAACATTCACCAGGAAGCATTTTATGAAAAAGTATCACCACATAAACTGCTCAACACTGCTGTTAAAATTCAACAGTGGGGAGCAGAGAGAGACATATGCATTTTCAATTTTTTAACTGTTGTTTTAAGAATCACTTTACTCAAGCAGGTTTTCAAAACTTTTTTGAAACATAAACTGTTTGCTTGCTTGCTTTTTCATAAAAGATGGTGTCCTCAAAAATGCCTTCACTTCAGTGCCTGCAACTTTAGAAGAATAAAAATCACCAAATATGGAAGACTTGAAGTTTAATCAGAAGAACTGGCAATCCGTACACTGTGGAAAAGTACATCCTGGAAAATCCACATTTCAGTTCAAATCACAGTTGGGTTAGAGGGGAGCTACTCCGGATGACGTGCCCAGAGCACGGACATATTTCAGAGCAACACATTAAATCTGAAGCACCTCCAGGTACTCAATTTGTATTAAGCCATTAAAGAAGGAGACATCATTCATTTCAAAGAGAAAGTCTTTCTTCTCATTTATAAGTGAATCTATTTCCGCCATTCAAAGTGAATCTTCTCTAAACATTCCCCACCGGGCTGTCCCCTCTGTTCTGGGAATGGTTCTTGTGAACCAGCCTTCCACACGACAAACCACTCACAATGTTTCATCCTTCTACTGTAACACTCACAGTCTTATTCCATGTCTGCAAATACAGCACTGCTCTGAAAGGAAATTAACTGAACCCATGTATTCTCCTCTCAAATTGTTTTATTTCTAATAAATCACTGTTCTAACTTTCACAGAATCACAGAATCTTAGTGGTTGGAAGGGACCTTTGAGATCATCGAGTCCAACCACATTAAAAAAAACAACAAAAACACAACAACAAAACAAAAACAAACCACAAAAACAACAAACAACAAAAAAACCCCACACAAAAACAAACAAACAA
>JAOQGH010000013.1:6274756-6303750 GCA_025769975.1 Gallinago jamesoni | reverse complement strand
ACCCATATCTCTACTGAGCCCACCTTTCCCCAGCTCACCCATATCTCTACAGAGCCCACCTTTCCCCAGCTCACCCGCATCTCTACAGAGTCCAGCCTTCCCCAGCTCACCCATATCTCTACTGAGCCCACCTTGCCCCAGCTCACCCATATCTCTACTGAGCCCACCTTGCCCCAGCTCACCCACATCTCTGCAGAGCCCACCTTGCCCCAGCTCACCCGCACCTCTACAGAGCCCACCTTGCCCCAGCTCACCCGCATCTCTACAAAGCCCACCTTGCCCCAGCTCACCCGCATCTTTAACTGCACCAACCACATCCCGCCCCATTGCAACCACGTGGCTGAACGAGGGCTCAGAGCAGTGAAACTTTGAGGGTATTTCCCAAGCAGCGGAAGGAGCTGGTCAGAGGCAGTGGGGGGAGAACGACCAAGCCCTTCGGGAGATAACCCTCCTGCAAAAATTAGCTGCTTACAAACTCTTAAAAAAGTTTCATCAAGAAGTTTGTAATTTGGATGATGGGGAGAGAGAAGCACAAACGAAGAAGGTAAGTGAAGACAGCGCTGAGAGTGGGTGCAAGAACTTCACGCCGAGATGCGAGGTGCACCCTGTGGAACGCAAACGCCCGAGCACAGGTCTGTACGTCTGAAGAAGGCAGTTTGTATTTATCAGTTTCTGATAAAAAAGAAATACGGGAGGACTGGTACGAGCACATGACCTTGTGCATGGCTTTGCATAACTTGGTGAAACGTTGGCTGTGACTGATGACACAATCTCCCTTCAGTAAGACGATAACGAAGCCTTAAAAAATAACAATCAAAGCAGACACATTCTTGACTCAGCCTTAAAAACTGTGGACTGTAGTCATAGGTTCGTATTTTGTGTAACAGCAGAGGACATCAGGAAAGGCAGAACACAGAACTCCAGGGTTTCTTTTCCCCACCACAGGTAACAAGATGCAGGCAACTTTTCATTTTAAATGATGCATTATACACTTATCAGCCCTCAAACCTTCCCAACTGCCAGTGTTTTCATGGTTAGCAATTTCATTTGAAATAAACTGAGAACATTAAAAAAATCATACCTTGGCATAAAAGATCTCTCATCAGTGTTAGCAGCCCTACAGAAGGTTTTTCCAGGCTCCCTGTAAGGGACTGAAAGAAAAAAAAAAGAATTAATCATTTTAATCATTTTTCAGGTGACAGTGTATGCAAGTGTCAAATCTTCTCTTTATGGTTTTAAACCAAAACACGCCTGTCACAAAACTTGCCCTTTGCTTTATCAATGGAGCTCTACACAATTTCTGAATACTGGAACCAAATCACCTTATAAACAAGAACTCTGGCACAATTTAACCGTGTGTATATGACACTGGAAGATGGCAGGGGGCCGGGTGGAAGCCAGTGGCAAAACACAATTTCTACTTGAGCATGTCATTAAAAACTCTTTACAAACTGGACTTGCAGTTAAGGTAAGCCATAGGAAGAAGATACAAAATTGAACTTTCTCAGGTTAAAAAGTAAAAATCAAGCTCACAACCATAAAGTTTACATTTCTGCTTAATACAGGACTGCCCTGGCTTTCGGAAGCAAGAAGTAAAACTCGTCCCTGTGCTGTGCAGCTCCTGGGGCCGTGTCAGCTCAGCCACCCAAGGTGTCACACTGAGTGACAAAGCATTGGTCCGTGCACAGAGCACCTATGGCCACCGACTCTCGGAGCATCCACCGCCCTGCAGCGGCAGCTTGGCTGGGTCCAGCCCTGCTAAGCCAAACTGCTTGTCTATTCCTTCTTTACATCACTTTTTACAGGATTTATGCAAAGTTGCCACTTCCGTCCACAATCCCCTGTAGTTGTTATTTGATAATTGCGTTTGCAAGAAGTTCACAGACACTTCCAAAGTCTCATTTTTTCCCTTTCCTCCAGCAATGCCTTCTACCTCGACACCATGGAGTTCATGCCCTGCATATTGATGGCTCTCTTCTTCCATTCAGCATGGTTAGTTCAGCTAACCCAGGGGTGGGAATTTTAAAGAACCAGTCAATGACCAACTCCTGTTGAAAGCCAACAGGATCCAGGCTCCCACATCCCTTTTTCCAGCTCCCTTGAACCTCCCTGCCCACTGCCCTCACCCCCGCAGCACGCCGAGACCACACCAGCGTGGGAAAGCGTTACCCCAGAAACCTGGGGAAACACGTTTCTGAAGAACAAGTGACAGCTAACAGATCAGCAAAGATATTTAAGAACTGAGTCAGTCCTAAGTGAGTCAGAAGGCCACGGCTGGACGAGAGGCGAGGGGGAAGCCGGGCAGAGTGGGAGCATCTGATCCTCCGCAGCTCCCACTCGGAGCGTTTCGGGGTGGCCAAAGTGTGGCTGGGAACACCACCAAGGGCACCGGCTGGGCTTCCACCACACACTGAGCACACATCCAGTAGGTAGGTTTAAACAGGCACGGCCACTTTTTAACAGATTAACAGACTCTATCCACTCTGACAAACGGGATTAATCAAACCCTCACCCAAAAGCCAGCTGCTATGGATCTCCAAGCACTCGGGAGCCTCCTGCACTCCCCAGTTTGCTTTTCCCACAAGAAAAAAGACAACTTGCTTCTACAGGAGAGATGGGCACTGCTTAAGCCACATCACCAAGTCACCAAATCACCACGTTCCGTCTTCTCCGTAATACACCCTACATGAAGCTGCACTTACAAAAGACGAACTGAGGTCAGCCTAACCCTGCTTAAGGTTGTATCAAGTTTGCAATGCATTTTAAGAGATTAAAACATAGTACTTGCTGCTATCAAGCAAGCAGGAGAAAGCCAGCTGAGTTTAGAGCAGCCCAGTGACCATGAGCGGTCACCAACAGGAGAAACCATCGCTCAACCGCTCGCGATCCAGGGACTGCTGCAACACCTACAAAGTGAAATTATTTTACAGAACCCATCATGTTTCTTTCTTGTAAGCAGCACAGAGCCTGTGGGCCCACGCCGTGCCTCTGCGGGTGAGCGGCAGGATCTCGGCAGCACGGCCCCACGGGAGGCTGAGGAAGCAGAAGCGTCAGGCCCCGATGCTATCAGGGTCTCTCTGAACCAACCCCGGCATCCTGTCCCGCATCAACACACGCAGCAGCCCTGCTGTGCCCCGGTCCCAACTCCTTCCCCAGCCCCGTGGGCAGCCCCACGTCACAGCGGGACGGAGGGGGACAGGCTGTCCCAGCCCCCCAGCCCTGCCCCGCACAGACCCCACGCGTGTGACGCTGCCTGAAGAGCATCTACAAGGCGTGAGAAAAGGAAGGGTGGAGGGCAGAGTGTGGAGGTGCACCCCGACAGGAGGCACAGCATCTCGCCGGACCTCAAGAGCGGGAAGCAGTTGTTCCCTTTTTAATGCTAGAATCATAGGAAGTTGAAATGAAAACCTAGCAATTTGGGTTTTTGAAAACTTTTTTTTTTAGCAGCTCTGCACCCAACAGAGCCACGGGCATGTGCCACCTTGGAGCCACAGAAATCAAAGCGTTTTAGAAACAAACAACGAAGCTGACATAATCCTTACCGAATATTTTCCCAAATCTAATAGGAAGTTGGTCTAGAGCAAAGCAGAGCTCATTCTGGCAGCTCCCGCTCCAAGCATTCCCTTGGATCCAATTTGTACAGACCTGGAAACAGGGATTTTTAGCGAAAGCGCTGACAGTGCCTCAGGGACAGGACTGAAGACAGATGACAACTCAGCAACGCAGGCTGCATTCTCACTCACGAAGCACAAGGCTCAGCCCTACTTTTAAAAAAGGCTGAGAGAAAAGGAACAGAAAAGCGAGGCCCCGGAGGAGCACACCCCAAACCACAAGCACCTGCGCTCCCGGCCCGACACGAGTCTTCCTCTTGCCAGTCCCTGAGAAGATGCTCGGCAGTGTCCCAGGGAAAGAGGGGAGGGGGGCAGGGAGCAACACCACTCACCCCGTTTTAGGGAAGAAAAGCGAGACCGACCTCCTGCGAGCGCTGGCTTGCTCATCACCCAAACCTGCCCTTTTCTAGCGGTCTGCTCTGCACATGCGGAAACCAAAATATTTTACATTTTCGAGGGGAAACGTGCTGTCAGCATTTTACAGACCGGGGAGAGAAACACGCAGATGTGTGTGAGCTCCAGCACCTCTGTCCCGGGCCAGCCCTGCCACCCCTGGAGCATCGCCCTCCCCGGGAGAGGGGCAGAGCCTTGGGGCGTTGCAGCCACGCGGCTTGGTTATTTTTACCCTGGCAGTTAAATACTGAATCACGGCTACTATAAACAAACCTGTTTAATTTTGAACTTGTAAAAGCTCCTCATGCCAGTTTTTTAAGTTACTATAAACTAGGCCATGAAAAGGGGTGGATTTATTTAATTTTAAAAAAAAAAAACAACATTGCTCAGTGCTCCACCAAAATCCCTTCATTACTCAGAGCTGTATTTGCAAAACAAACTCAAAATCCAGCGCTTCTGCGAAGGCAAGATTTACAATGATCAAAATCACACTAAAACTGGCAGATCCCCTCCACAATAAAAAAACATACAGAAAGAAAGCTACCGCAGGGAAAGCTGGAAACGTGAGACCTGGGCTCTCCCCTTGGCTCCTCCGAGGACCAGCACTTGCCAAACGTGGGCTGCAAATTGCCAGCGGCACCGTGCTGCTCCGACCGCCCAGCTCCGGCACTGCCGAGTGATGGTCCCACTCACCGGCTGCTCCCTAATTAGTTACTTGTTATACACCATGTTCTTAGATATTAAATTACCCGATGAAGTTGAAAGCACATTAATTACTTCCCTAATATTAATCAAAGCTGTCAACAATTACGCAATTGTGACACGTGAGCTACGGAAATGTGTCGGGAAGAGGGATGGGGGACTGCAAACGAAAGGGTGTTTGTCTGCAAATTGTGCAATTAATTAACAGAGAGCTCCCCTAAAAAGTAACAAGACCAACACCACCATAGACTTACCCCGTCAGCTAGCATGTCATTGACTTAAATAATAAGCACCGCTGCCATGGACTCACTTGCCCAGTCCCTCTCCCCCTCTGTGGGGTTCAGCGAAACCTCCCGCAGGGCGCCCGAGGCCCCAAGGGCAGAGAAAGGAGAGCGGGAGGGGGGAAGACACGACCGAGCAGAAAGCAGGACTTCAACCGGGCTTTAAAGTACAATTTGACAAACTTCCATTCACACAAGCCTCAGAGCCTGCCTCTATTTTGTTGCTCATCATCACTCTGACATCTGAGAACCAAGTAAATGTGTTTTCTATATTAACTCTCTATCATAACACACATATTTTATACATTACGGCAGAAATCTCACCCTCAATTTTACAGTTATAACAGTAAAAACATCACCGTTTCCACTGGCTGCTTTCAGCATCAAATCAAAGAGAGCTGAAGGCAACAAGTGTATGACCAGCTCCGGATAACCCGCTGCCCACGAGTCACGACCCAACCGCAGGGCGACGCTGCTTCTGCCCCTCCAGCCCCTCACATTTACACACTTTTGTTCTAAATTTAACGCAGGCCAAAACCCGAGTTATTTCTTGTAAAAACAAGGAAAACATTTTGGTTCCAGGCAGGAAGTTACACTGCCTGATCAACATATTTTCTGCTTTGGTAACTTCAGGATTAGCAAACAGGTGATTTTGGACACTGGGAAGCACAGGCGCTCCTGGGGGAAGCCTCGCTGCGGGAAGAGCTGGAGCAACTCCTGAGGGAGCTGTGATTCCCTACAACGAGACTCAGGAATGGAATCTAATCCTGAACTGGATTAATCCTGAACTGGGCTAAACCGCCAGGAACCAGGAACTGAACTCAGGGTGATTAGTGACGAGCGTAACAAAGTTTCAATATTGTAAGAGTCTAGTATTTGTAGAAGAGAACTTTCACCAGTAAGTCATTTTACAGTAAGTCAATTTACAAACAAGAAGGCTGCAATGTTTTAATAACATTCCTTGTCCAAGTGAGAGGCGACCACAATTCACTAATTTAAACCTAAATACACTCTTCTTTTTGTTTGTTTGTTTTTGAAGTACTGGATGAAAACAAAACCCCCACGGCACAAAGCAGACGTGAAAAATGGAGCTCGTGAGGACCCAAAGAAGCAAACAGGTATTTGGGAACACAGGAGAGAAATGACATTGTCCGGAGCTGCTACCCGAGGTGCTCAACTGGAAAAAACCCAAGGCCTTGCCTTCAAAGCTTGCACACCTCCGTTCTCAAAAGCTCAAGTCCCAACTGTGTGCTCCTCTAAACCACCCCCAAACCCCCACTTTCAGCTTAATTTCCCATCTCCCACGCCACACCGGAAGGGTTCCGGCTGCAGGGCCGAGGCCATAAACGCCTGTGCTGAGAGTAAAGTCCTCCGGCAGCAGCCTTGTCCTTTCTGGCTCCGGCACCGTGCCCAACGGGGGCTCCCAGCAAATTAACTACACCCCCGGGAAACGAACTTCTTTGAGAGCAGCAGCAATTCTGTAACTTGAAAAAAAAGAGTGACGTGAAGCAAAACATCCTGAGATCGATCCTCTCCTCGGTCTGTAACCCCCCCTGCAGCCAGCTTCCCAGCTCCACGCTGCACTTGCAATTTTAAATATCCCCAGGGTGACCGCAGGGGCAGCGAGTGCCCTCCTCCCCAGCGCAAAGTGCTGCGCGACAGCGGGCACGGGACGAGCGCTTGGGGCAGCTGAAGCCTGCCGTCCTGAAACGGCCAATTTATGCTTTGTCCTGTAGGTCTCCGTTTGCAGAAAAGTTGCTCGGGACGCGTGCCAGCCGGACGAAGGCAGGGAGAGGAAGGCAGAAGCAAAGCTCAAAGCCCAGCACGCTCTGCATCCCCAAATTAGCCCAGGGGCGACGTCACCGGCTGCAGTTGGCAGCGTCCCCGCGGGACGGGCTGCAGCGCCGCCGCAAACCCAATACTAATGAGCACCCATCGGCGAACAGCAGGGAGGACATCCACCTCAGTGGTGCAGAATTAGGAGAAAACAGGCTTTTCTCGATTATGGGCATAAAACAGCTTCATAGGAAGCACTGTGTGGCCACATTATAGCAACCGACTGCCGGTGAGGGGCCCTGGTGGCAGAGCCGGGGTCCTCCCAAGCTGTGCCACGGCCCCATTTTGCCTCTTCTCCTCATCTAGAGCTCCTCAAGTATTCGGCAGAGGGCTTTACACAAACCAGAGGAGTTCTCAGCAGCTTTTTCAGAAGAAGAAAAGAAAAATATTTCCTTTCCTCCTTCCTCGCCAGCAAAACATGTAAATGTTAAAGGGCATAAACATTAGACACAGGAGCCATTTATGGGACTTCCTCCATCTGTCGTCTACCACAACTTGCCACTGAGTTTTAAGCCCTGTAAAGTTTTGGGTTTTTTCACTTTCTTTCGTGGAAAAAAAAAATGTTCTGACCTTTTTTAATACAGCTTAAATTCCAGACAGACTCTAGGAGGCTCAGTCGTAGCAAAACACCAACTACATTATACTTGGTAAGAATAATTTGTTGTGCTGATAGTAGCTTGGCAACATTCTTAACTATGTTCTTCCTGGTTTATGTAATTAGAGTAAATAAGTGACATGAGGTAGGTAGATTGTTGCCGCAATTTCAGCTTGCACTTTAATTATTTTACTTCTGCAGTAACAGGACCCAGGCACTGGTCACAAAGCCCAGACACTGGTCCTTGCTGGGTGTCCAGCACCACACACCTTTCATGGAGAAACCAATACAGCTTCCTCCCGATTCAGGTTTCTTTGAAGCTCCTTGAAAAAACCGTAGCGGTTTAAAGTGCTTTTCAAATGTATTTCTAGCCCTCAGTGATAAATTCTAAGACTCATATTAAGCCTCTAAAAACGCACCGTCTGTGAGCGTGGACACTGCCCGGCTTTCCAGGAGACTGGGCTAACTTACAAATTCCAGAAAACATTAAGATTCTTTAAATCTTACTGGCAAAGCTGCAATAATCAGTTTGTGTGCACAGACTGGATTTGACCATGCAGACCTATCTAAAGGTCAGGTTTACATATGCAGCCTAGAGATTTTCACTGCCTTAGAAATACTTTACTCTTTAATGCGTCAGCCACGAGCAACCAAAGCAGCGCCTGTTCCCACGCAACTGCAGCTAATTAAACGCCTCTTTTAACAATGATTTTTTTGAATGAAATGCCCCACTTACCATATGGCCACTTATTAATACTACATTGTTTATCAGTTTAAATAAAACCCCTACAGCAATGGGTATCCATGTAATGAGCACCCAAGACAGTCACCAATGGATGTACCTTAGCACTGCAGAGCAGAACTGCACCCCTTGAAATGTTTTCATGGCAAATTTTAGGGCTTAAGCTGAATAGCTGTAAGCTAATGTACAGAATTAACATAAAATAGAGGAAAAAGTAACAGTTTCATTACTTTTTATAAAGAAATGGAGTTATTCAATATGGTACTTAATCCTTCAGTAGTCAGTTCAGTCCCTTGATGCTGCTTCCTTCCTGGAACCTGGGGGCAGAGAGGAACTGAATTTTCTTTTACAACAAAAATGAAATTTTCTTCTATGTGAAGATTTTAACTGAAGGAATATTCAAAAATGTTATTAACACTTCAGTGCTGGAGCCTGAAGGGCATCACAGCGAGAGCTTTCAGGCCAGGAGGGTGGAGAAACGAACCACTGGCAGATCTGGCCTCTGCACTGGGTCTTCCCTGAAGTTTTTAAATCCTCCTGAATCTGCTGGGCTTAAAAGGGCAAAACTGCTTTGCCAATTTATCCTGGAATTTCCTTTATGGAAAATAAAAGGTGACACTAACCCCTAAAGGAAATAGCTCTGATAGTTTAAATCAGTTTTATATGAGCCATTTCAGTATTTATAGGTCAAGCTTGATTACAACCAAAATAGATTATTATACAGCTGTCTTTAAACAACAACAGAAGAAACCACGGGCAGTTGGAGTCCTGCTCCCAGAAGAGATGCTATGTTTAACTCACAAGGAAGGGAGGACACGTCCTCCAGCAGCTAACGATGAGTACCACTGGCATCAGCCAGCTCTTCCCCTCCACCTCACCAATGGTATTCAAACAGGAACAAAGAGAGTCTTCTTTTTTTATGTCTTTGAAATGATAAGACATAAGGCAATAGGAAAAAAAAATCTCTCCCATATTAGTATGCAAATTTGTTCAGCATATGGCCTGGAGACAGTCAGTTCTGACTCTGAGCAAGACCTGAGAACATACCGCACTTAATTTGAATGTTAATTGCCGTTATTCGCAATTTCTGTGCTTTCCATTTCGGTTAGCACACCCTTCCATCCACGCTAAAACTCCCATTCAACTGCTTTTTCTAAGTAAATCTCCAAACACACTGGCCATACAAATGCACAGGCAATATCCCCACCGCTTCTAAAACATATTTAGGAACTTTTTTAAACTTCTGCCCATACAGATGCAGTTATGGCATGAAAAGGAGAACAAAAGAGGTGTCAGCCTCTCAGCTCTCTAGACATGACTTAGTTTTTCTGACACCTGCAAATGGCACACTCAGCTACCGCCCACCCGCTCCAGCTAAATTCAGTGGTACTTGGTATTGTGTTAGTGAGGAGGGGTCAGAGCAAACACTTCATTCAACAGATGGAGGCTACAAAGTACCAAAAGTACAGAATAAAGAAAAAGACCCACTTTCTTGGAATCACACTATTGAGGAAAGTGCCCTGGAGCATTAAAACATGTTTGATCATTTCAAACGAGATTCCTGCAATAGCTTTATTCTGAATTTGAGTGCGTTCTAGAGATCAATGTACCAATGCAGCGTATCCGTGAAACAAGACAAAGATATAGTAACACTGTAATGCCTGTGACCTTTTAAGTGATCTGGTGAGTTAAAAGCCCTAAATGCATGAATATTTCATGAGAAATGCTGTCTGAACTGTTGCAGTGTGTATCTTTAATCTTAACGTTATTTTCAACTACAATTAGTGTTATAATCCAAAGCAGAAAGCAACAATTGGCTAAATTTATTTTATCTTCCCCTGTATTTATTTCATAAATCCATGCAGATTTGTATTCTTCAGGCCCGAAACGGTCACCCAGCACATACCAACACAGCAGTTCTCAGGGCAAAGCAAGATGTGCTGGAATGGCACTACTTATGCAAAAAGGAGAACTGCGCCAGAAATAACCTTACCCAGTGAACTATGAGTTACTTTAAACTATCACGTGGTAGGTGGCGTATAAAAAGATATTATTCTGCATGTCAGCTGTCTGTAATGAAAGTCTTCCTCTTCTCAGCAGCCCCTCCCTACAACTTCAAGTTTATTTGCATTAAAGAAAAGAATATTACATAAAAAGCAACATAAAAGGGACTGCAACCAATACATCCAGCTGAACTGCTCCTCCCACATACTTGGTGCTTTCCAGAGTAAGGGTCTGTTTCCAGCTGATGTGTCAGACGTGTGAGAGATGCCCGATTCCACAGAGATCATTCGCTTGGACAAAACCAAGAGGGGTCTTACTTGTCGACGCGGGGAGCACTCGCAGCTCCAGCCACAGATGCTCAGATCTTTTTAAAGAGCAGATTTCATAGCTATGAGTTCACACGCACTGCCCTGATTTAAATATGACAAATGCAAATTTTTTCAGTATTAGAACACTCCAGAACACAACATCACTGGATCCAACAAATATTTCAACAACAACAAAAAAAAAAAAAACACAAAAAGAAACCAACCAAACATTCCAGCCAGCCTGGAGTCTGCAGTTCCAGCCACTCTCCAGTGAAACGCCACTGCCTGTTTTCCGGCAGCAGCAGTGAAGCAACGCAACCAACTGACAAACATGAGGTGTGCTACCAGATGCGTGGCATTTCCAAAAAGCAGGTTTTTTTCCCCAGTCACTTTTGACAGGGTGACAATTACCTATTGCAGAAATGCTCATCCTACTCCTTACACAAGCATACAAAGCACCAGGCCAGCCTATACTTTTGACCGCCTCATTTAAGCCATTAATAAAGAAAAGTTTCAGCCTTAACCCAACCTGTGGACATACCCAGTGCTCTTGTTTCAGGGCCCCAGATGGATTGAAATATTTTCCTTTTTATCAATATTCAAAATAAATAACAAACCGTAACGACTCAGGCCACCTGCTCAACAGGACTGCTACTGCCCGGCTCCTCGTATTTTCAGTCAAACAAAGCAAAAAAGGTGAGAAAGCCCCGTCCAGCACCTGCAGCCGTGGGCTGTAAGCAGCCCCGAGGGCTCCTTTTTTGCTGTGCGTTACCTGCTGCTTCTCCATTACAAAAGCACTGCGGAGGGTCAGACTTCCCTCCCCCCCAGATAAAGGACTTTGTTCATCAAAAGCAAACAAACAGCAGTTCTCAAAACACACTAAGGTCTGCTTTTGTCAGCGCCGGGATTTCTCAATCAGAAGAATTACATATGCACTTTCCCCGGGTCCAGGCGGAGCGGCTCCAGCTGTGCCCAGAAGTGCCTGTGCAGGTAGAGCCGGTATTTCCCCACACACCACCCAGGACCTGCCGGACCACTCGCACGCAGCAGGAACACACATCACAGCACCGGCTGGCGTGGGCACCTTCAGACCGGCGTGGAGCTCCCCTGCCTGCTCCAGCAGCCCAGGCAGGGCCAAGAGAGCCCTCTGCCATGCTCTGGGCACCACGGTCACAGGGGAAACGGAAACAACACGGCTTTAAATCTCACCTTTAACTACAGGCACTGGCTGCCCCGGTGCTGGGAGTGCAACCTGAACATATGGAGGTTAGAAACCCCAAAATGATGAGTGATCAAAATCAGGGAAGGCTTCCAGTGCCCCATTTCTTCCCACACACACCTCAGAGGATCTTCCCACAGCAGATGAATGCAACTTAAGTTTAAACACACCATTTCTGATTAGGAATGTAACACTCCTCCTTGAACACCACCCATCTTCCCACAGCCTCTTCATCTTAATATCATTAAATGGACTACTTTATACAACCTTAATTATTGCAATATTTGCAAGGGGAGAAGCAATCTCTCAGTAACCACCCTCTGTCCTGTTCAGAGCTCTGGAGATCAAAACTCATTTCATATCAAACCTGGAAGTGAAATGGCATCCGCAGCTCCAGCACCAGAACACGGTGCTCCAGTGTCAATACTGGTACCAGCAGCTGAGCAGGGACGTGCTCTCCTGACTGATGCTCCACTGCCACCAGGGTCTGCTCAGCTTCTCCCTGCTCTCCCCTTCCCTCAGAAAGGAGCTCAGAAAATACACAATAATTAACAAAATTATCATTATCACAGGAAAGCATGGATATCTTCTGATTATGAGCCATTTCTCTGCGGATGGTGCCTGCCAGCCAGCCAACACGTAAACCCAACTCACGGGTGATGTCTCTAAAGTCACCAACACAACAAGCAGCTTCAATTGAAAAACAAGCAGTGAAGACCTTAAATTTGTTGCAATAGAAATGCAGCTTGATATCAACTCCCACAAATGCAGGCTGTTCCCTGCATATAACACTTTGTTACCACTAAGGACAGAGAGCAAATATTCCCCTACTTATCCACCGTCCCCAGAAGTGGCAGGTCATGTTCTCTCCAGATGCAGCAGGGAAAGCAGAAGCCACCGTGTCACCTCCACGGCAGTCCTGGCACAAGAGTGACAGAGAGACACTGCCCTAAGTCAGACACAGGCAGGAACTGCAGTTTTGTGTTCTCCTTGCAGCTCCTTCCCTTGACCAGCGCTGGTGCTTGCACAACCGCACCATGAGTCACAGCAAGAAGTCATCTGGCTCAAAACTAGATATATATTTTTTGGGCCTAGCTCAGTTTCCAGCTAACGAAGCTCCCCGACTGACCTCAACATCTAAGAGCACAAATGCAAGGGGAACAATGAAACTGCATTTGGTGACCATGAAACCAGAGCTTGAAGCTCTGACTGCTGGAGCTCCCCCTGCTTCTCACCCTACGAAGCCATACAACACGACAGGCTCCGAGCGACGGGCAGGGCCACGCACCCATTGAGACGTCTGAGGGTCTTGGGGTAAAACCAAACTCCCACCACAAGGTTCCAGAACATACCTGCCTCATCCACGAGCAGCTTTCCTCAAGCATCCTCAACTTCCTCTGCTTCTAACGACAGGGTACGCTGGTCTTAACAGGCACAAAATGACTACTTTACACATCACACCACACGTAACTTGAAAAAAATCACTTTTTTTGGCACATAGAAGACACTATCTACTACCTGCTCTGCCCCTTCGGCACCACCACCCACGCAAATCCACACTGACCTTGGAGGATGCTTCTTCACAGCCTCCTCTGACACCTGAGCGAAAGCAAATCAACTCAGAGAAGACTCAGCTGCAGCCCCAGAGCTCACATTAAGGCCATTTACTTTTGTAGATGCTTTCAGTCCTGGTGATAACCTATGAAATACAAATAAACTACCATTTTTTATATACTATAACCAGATTCCTCCTAAAAATTTTACATTACTGGATCAAATGCTGTGTTGAATGCCAGGTTAACTAACTAAACCCTGAAAAGCATATTATTTGCATTTTTTAAAAATCCAAGGGCATGGCAAGGAAAACCAGCACTTGTGCTAAGATCTTGTCTATTTTATGAATCAGAAGCAACCATACATTCTGTAGAGCTTGTTTAAGTATAACTCAAGAAATCTAAAGGAGAAAGGAAAAAATTAGATGCCTAAGAAGTCTACATTACTTCTTATAATACAAGATTGTTTTGCAGAGAATCAGTACGGGGGAACAGCAGGCCATGGGTTAATACACCTGCAGTCTCCTTCCAGCCTGCAGCTACAGCCTCCTTTATCCTCTCTGCACTCCTGATCCTAGGATAAAATCCAAGGAGAAACCTGTTTGAGATGTGCACTTTTTAGGGCATTCATTTATATGCAGAGAGCAGTCTAGGAACCCGAATAATCTCAAATCCTGGCTGCCACCAGGCTTCAGAACCGCAGCAAATAACACAGAACACCTCACACAAGTTTTAGCATCTGAACAAGACAGACTGGACCAAACAAGACAGCTCTGCAAGATTAACTTTTCTTCCCAATTTTCTAACATCCTTACTTATCCCAGCCATTAGGTGTCATGTTTCCAGGATCAGAAGCTTTTACAAAGTGCAAACACAAACGCCCAAGTAAAAATTGACACTGGGATTTATGAGCAGCCCTTTAAGAAGATGCTTTCATTAAAATTCTGTTTAATTTCCTATTACTTTTTAAATAAAAGAGTAAAAGCAAATCAGTAACTACTTTAGAGCTCAGCGTAAAATGAATTCGGGCTGTACTCAAACCACCATCCCCGCTACCTCCTCTTTAAAAACAAACCAAACAAAACCCACCTCAAATCAAGGTCAAAAAAAATAAAATTCAAACACAACTCCAGCACTTGACCAAGTTTTAAAAAGGTCTCTCTTGAATCTGCTTCTGCAAAATTGAACACACAAAGCTACCAGAAGTGCTTGACGTTTAACGTTAGTCTGGTTCATCAGAAGTGAACAGAACACAGTAAAATAGGAAGTCTCCCATATTTATCCTCAAAGAAGTTTTGATCCGGATCCCTGGCAGCCCAAGCCCAGCCACGCTCTCCTCAGCTTCCAGAGAGGTCACAAGTAACACCAGAGCAAGAGCAGCTCTGAACTTCAGCTACAAGTCAAAAATATTTCAGATCCAAAGAGTAAAGATTTGAACTTTATGTCTGTTCAGAAGATTCACTTCCTTTTCTCTCGTTTAAACAGACGACACGTCCCTGTTCTCAGAATATTACGATTTCTCCTTAAGATGATTTTTTTGAAGTGTCTGTGAAGTTGCACAGAAGCAATCTATTCTCTAAACACTGAGTATAAGTTCAAAGTGCCACCGAGCACACTGTGCACGTGCATGGTGCAAAACCACTGCAACATATAGAACAAACAAATGTTTAGAGTTGTTTATGCCTAAGACTATCATTCAATATACAATTAAAACTTTTATGTTAGAGTATGTCCACATGTTACACTACTGCTATCTAATTACAGCTCAATTTTTTTCATCCTTGGACCGGATGAACAGCCACAAAATGCATCACAAACAAGCTACGACCGTGTATTTGCAGCTTATGGTTTCAAAGGTAAACCATTTTGATAAACTGCGTAAACACGAGTCTCCAAATAAAAGCATTAACGTGTCACTGGAATTACACCGTGCTAGTAATTTCGTCCGTTTGGCACGAAGTCCTCTTCAAATCTTCAGCAAAGCTACTTATCCTGAAAAGGGCCACACCAGAGCCGGGACACGTGATGACAGACACCCGCTCCGCTTCCTGCCCGTCCCCGGAGCGGCGGCTCTCGGCTCTGCCATCACCACCGCTTGGTCCCGCTCGGTGCCACCAAGGTTCCTTCCCACCACACTCGGCCCCTCGACCAGACCAACTGCACTCTCCCGACACACGCTCTCCTGTCTGTAAAAAGGCCATATAAGAAGTATCGACTTTTAAGAAGCGCAACTCACTTTTCCGTGGCTGCTCTTCGCCCGGCAGAGCCCACACGCTCCTCTCCTCCCGGGGCGTAGCAAACACTGCGCATGAAAACAGCTTATTTTTAGCAGCAGCGTATGCGAGCGCAGCGCTTCCTGTGGACTCCACCTTGAGGAACGACACACGCGTTCTCGTGTCCAGAACCAGGATTTCACAACTTCTGCTGCCCGGGACGAGAGGGAGGAGGAAGGGACGATCTGCTGAGAGCTGCCAGTGACAACTGCCCGCTTTCTAACTCGGCATCAAAAACTCGTGCTGGAGTACGTTGTCAGTCTTCAGGCAATCACACCAAAAAAATCAATGGCGTTTTTTTCTGCCAGTGATGAGCAGAACATTAAATGTTTTTATTTATTACTCGGATCTTTTCCATAGCAACAGGATGGGATCACGGCATTCTCAGCGTAATGAAGTCACTATAGCAACGTGATAATGATGTCAGAATAATCAGACAGAGTTTCATACTTGGGACACAGTGAACTTCACCACTTCTATAAGTTAAAAGAGGTACAGATATCACAAAGGCAAGGGAGCTCCATCTAAAGCCTCCCCTTAAGTTGCCTCATTTGAGATAACTTCTCACTAAGGGCACAGACCAGGACTGCTAACACACTGCTTTCTGTTTCTCCGCAGCTTCACCCATTACTGCCTAGAAGTCTCACGAATTCCCACGTTAAAGCCCTTGCAGAATCCCTGGGCTCCGCTAGCACCAGAGAGTTAATGACAGGCCGTTTCAGTCAGAAAAAGCAATGACAAAGCTCCCACCAGTGAACCATCCTACGGCAGGCAGCCACGCTCTGCTCCACAGCCACTTTCCTCAACTCTTCAAATAGTGCGGAGTCTCTTTTTATGCCGAGCAATACTACCACTCAGACAGAAATACAAAAGCAACAGAAATTACAGAGTGCTGATACGATACTCCGAAGGCAGACAGGCGTTTTCAAGTCAAATGACTATTTTAAGAAATATTATCTCCCTGTTAAGCTACTGAAGAGGAAAAAAAAAAAATATAGAGTCTTCATAGTTTGCCCTTCCTGTTTGCAGCTCTTTCCAAGTTGTGTGCGAAGCAAAACCCAAGCGCCAATTCCAGTTCTGTGTCGGTCGGCATCGCCCAAGCCCCGCTCCTCCGGCTGCGGCAGCTCACAGAAACCCTCGCACGAAAACCACCCGCACTGTAGCTCCAATATCGCAGGCAACGGGGCTAATTAACGAGAAGTACCTAAACGCAAAAGTTTCCCTGCACGGAGAAGAGTTTCTCTTTAAACTGCCTCTTTCAAGCGACCGAAGGAAGTGCAAGAAACCAGCTCAGAGCTGAAGTGGTCGGAGACAGCCGGTCCCCAGGCCGGGAGGATGAGGATGGACCCGCGCCTTGTCCCGCCGAGAACACCGGGCTGTCCCCGTGGCCTGGCTCTTCCCCCCTGCCCAAACCCCCCCCCCCCAGACCCCTGCCCAAATTCCCCCCAGACCCCTGCCCTCCGCCCGGGGCAGAGGAGGGGGCGCTCGGGGAAGGCTGCCCCTCGCCCGGCCCTCCCCGCCCTCACGCCCCGCTCTCCCGGTACCTCCGTGCTCTCCAGGCCGCCAGCGCCCGAGCCTTCGTGCCCCGTTACACCCCGGGGAGCGGCGGGGCGGCCCGCACCTGACCACCCCGAGCACCAGAGGAATTTTGGTGATTTCCAGCGGCCCGGCCGGACGCTGCGCCCAGGGCCCACCGCCCCCGCCTCGGCCCCGCCGGCCGCCCGGCGCCCGGCCGCCCCCCCTCGCCGGCGGGGCCGCACAAGATGGACGCTGTCCAGCCTGCGCCGGGGGACGGGGCAGCCCCCGGCACCGCGGCGGGACGGGCGGCGGGGAGCCCCGCACCGCCCCGGACGGGGCCCAGCGCGGGCGGCCGCCTCCCGCGGGCTGCCCTCCGCCCGCCCCGCCGCGGCCGGGGCCGGGGTGAAGCCGCCTCCCCCCTCGCGGCCGGCTGGCCTTCGCCGCGCCCCCGGGGAGGGAGCGCTCAGCCCGGCCCCGCTGACACCGCCTCGCTGCCCGGACCCCCGCCGCCACCGGACACCCCCCCCCCCCCCCCCCGCTCCGGCACCGGGACGCGGCCCCGCGGCCTCACCGCGGCCAGGCCGCAGCGGAGACGCCCGGAGACCGGCCCGCCGCCACCCCCCGGGGCCCGGCCCCACCGCGCCGCTCCCGCTGCCTTCCCCCGCTCACCCGCCGCCGTCCGGGCCGCCCGCCGCCGCTCGGCTCGGGGCTCGGCTGCTGTGCGCGGCGGCGGCGCCGCGTCCGCTCCGCCCTCACCGGCCGCGGCCTGGGGAGGAGCCAGCGGGGCGGGCCGGGGCGCCCAGCTGGAGCGGCGGGAGGGGACGTGACCGCCGGGGCCGGGGAAAAGTTCCGGCGGCGGCGCCCGGGGGCCCGGGCAGGTGCCGTCGCTCGGACCGGGGACCACCCTCCCCCCCCGGTCGCCCGCCCCGGGCGAAGGGCACCGGCGAGGGGAGTCCCGACGCCGCCGCAGGGGCCATGGCGGCCGCTGGGCCTGGGCCTCCCCTCGGACATTCGCCACCCGAGCGGCTCCAGGGCCCGCGGGGATCCGTCCCCCCGCCTGCCCGGGCACCGGGTCCCGCTCACCGGTGACAGACGGAGGGAAACGGGCCAAGCGGCGGCAGCGGGTGGCAGCCGCCAGAGCGGGGACCCGAGGCCCCGAGCGGTGCCGCGGGGAGGGCAGGGCCGTGGCTGCGCCGGGGACAGGGCACGGGTGGCAGCTCGGGGCCACAGGGAACAGCACGCACGGCCACTGGGCTGCCCGCCCCTTGTCACCCCCGCGGCTTAAAGCCTGCTCCCTGAAACACAGCTACCTAACAGTAGTGTTATTTGGGGTTTATTATCTGGAAAAAAAAGGCATAAAGAAACGTAACATGGGAGTAAAAGATATCTGTAATCGAGGAGAAACAGAAGAAACACAGGAGGAGGGAGGAGCACACCTCTATCCCGATAATGCTTTTATGTCCCTGACGAGCAACAGCAGCCGTGTGGAACGGGTCGGGTCAGGAGTTCATAGTCCCTGCACAGGTCCTCGTGATCTGCCACATTGCTTCCTTCTCCTAACACAAACTGTAATTCAGCTATAAAAAATACATACTCGAGAAAAGCTAATGTCAACAGTTAATAAATTTCAGCAAAATTTTCTAAATTTTTTTCCCAGTTTTAAAAAAAAAAAAAGTCTATGTGCTCCGTGAAGAGCTGTAATTGCTTCCATGGCCTGAACGCCTGGCTCTCCACCAGCGTTGCTTAAAATGCAGAGTGGATCTCTCTCCTTCGCCAGCAGCGCGTCACCTCCATCCCCGGCGGGGACAGGGAGGACGCTGAAGGTGACGCTGCGGATGGCGGTGGCAGAGCTCAGAGCTCCACGGCAGCGCTCCCACTGCCCTCCCCGGCTCCCCACTCGCTCCACCTGCAAAACCCAGGGACACGAGCGGGAGATTCGCCCAAGTGTAAGAGGAGAGCTATAATATTTTCTGCATTTGCACTGCCTTTCATCCAGAACACCAATAAAAATGCTAAATATTATTCATCTGGCTTTACAGATGAGGAAACTAAGACAAAGAGATTAAATGACTTATCCAAAATCCCCAGCAAGTCAGTGGCCAGGAGAGGAAAACAGCTCAGAGTCCCCACTCTCATCCCTCACACTAATTGAGAGAAAACCGTGCTCTAGTTCTCCCACTCCCTGTGCCTGCATTAGGAACACGTCATGCAGAGAATTTTGGTTCCAGGTGCAGCTCCCGGGTGCTGGTACTGACTATACATCCCTGTTCTATATGGCTCAGGTCCTAGCGAGGCATCTCCTTCCCCGGGGACCACCGTGCTGGGAGTGAGCAGGTGAATCACTGTTCCCGATTTGCGTAGCTGGAGGCAGCTGAGCTCTGCAGAGGGACTTCCACGTTTTCTGTCTCCGCAGGATTCGGCCCCTTCAGCCTCAGTCACCGCTCCCGCAGCATCGTCTGCCCTCAAGGGTGCTTAGCGCCCGTGGTCGAGTGACTTATTTCCTCTGAACACACAGATTATCGTGAAATCTGTGAACTTCGGAAGTTACCAGCTGTCTGTTAAAAACATGAGGCTGCATCTGGAAAACGCTGTATCTGGAAAACACACGGAGACAAAATGTCAATAACTACAGCTTTTAAAACAGCAGTTAAATCAGTGAAAACAATTCCTTCCAAGCTGCACAAGGAGACTCTTTTTATGTCCTTTAAGAGGCTCAATATACATGGAGGTATATGAACATTTAGCAAGGCTTTACCCAAGGTTTCCTTTAAAATTAAAGGTTTAATAAACTTTGGCCCGGTTATCAATGCATCTGCAGCTTTTCCCACTCAGCACAACCGACTGAAGAATTTCACTGTATCCACTGAATATCACTTATCTATTCCATGGGTTGTGGACCATCTTCTAAATTTCAAAACAATAAGGGTCCAGGCACACTCAGGGCCTGACTCAGCAGGACAAAGCTGCTATTTGATGTCTGTTCTGGGAAGGTTGACTTTTTTGGCTTTCTGCAGGTCTGAATGGAAGCTGATAACATTTACTGCTGAGTCAGCCCTTGCAAGTACAAGTACATGAAATTAGATGAATGTGAACCTGGTTATGAAACGATTAGAAGAGGAGGAGAAAGGGGTCCAAGTTCAGCTGCAATCAGAGGGAATTTTCCTACTGAGCTCAACAGGGAGTAAGTCTGGATTTTTGTTTCTCCCAGCCCCACAGGCTGCCCTTCTCCTTTGGCAGGAGGGATGCAGCCCCACGGACAGAGCGGGCTGAGCCCCTTCCACGGCTGCACCTTATCTCTTGTGACACGGGCGCTTGCTCTGCTCGGCAGCACGTTCAGTCTGTCAACAGGGTGGTAAATCCCGTGTCCGCACCTTGTCTCTCCCTCCGTGCCTTCTCCAATTTGTAACAAATCCTATTATTTCAGGGACACCTACAGTATTACCGATGTCATCACTTACACCTGCTCAAAGGGGGTAGATCCTGCTGACATCCCCCGGCAGGGCATTTCTATTCCACGCGACCTCTGCAACGGCACAAGGTTAAAAGCCAAAGAGAATGGAGTCTGTGCATCCTGTCCCAGACAGGGGACAGCCTGCTACGTCTTGGAGATGGCCCAAGAGATCCAGTGGCCCTGAACATTGCAGTTTTATTAAAAATATTATAATTTATCATAACCCTTCTATTTATACAAAACAAGAGCTGCCAAAATAATGTATTTTCTGAACTCTCTGATGTAAATCCATTGATATGGAGCATCTCACTCCCCTTTTCTGACTGTGTGGTGGCAGTGAAAGACTGAAGGGAAACCACCTTATCCCCAGCACCTGCAGCAGGATTGCCATTCCTCCCCACTTTTCCAGCCGAGTTGCAGGGGCTGCACTGGGACTTCATACAGAGAAATGAAAATGAATCATAATCCCTCAGGACTCCTGTTTTATTCCAAAATAACAATCGCCCAATTGGATAAATTATCACAAGTTCAGCTGATGTAAATATCTAGCTAATGCCCATTTGCTGATTTAATGAAATCCAGAAACAATTTGCAATCACATAATGAGTGTGGATTCCTGGCTGATGGAATCACAGGAGCAGAGAGGGAAGTCAGCTCAGTCACACACATCAGCACCACATCTAAATGAAAGTGTACTTGACACTGCACAGCCTAATAACACATAGTATTGCTCTAGTTGTTAAAAGCAAAGGTGCTGACTACATGATGAGCATATCCTGATTATATGAACTTAAATTGCACAAAAAATGGAACCGATCCTCTCTAAATTTACAATAGTAGATATTTTTTTATAGCTCAACATGAGCTTTTGAAGCGCAAACCTAATATTTTCTTTACAGATGAGATTGCAGCGTATCATTAGGAATAATGACTTAATTATGTTGTTACGGGTGCACACGCACATCTCTGGCACCGACGGCAGCTCCTCTGGCTGCAGGGTGGTCACCGAGCAGGCTCCCCGTCTCCCCTCGCCGCCCTGCAGAGCCCGCCGGTGCAGTGTCCTTGCAGGGATCAGAGCATTGAACACACACCAGCGTGTGACACGCTCTGCGGAGGGACGTGAGCTCCAAAGGCAGAGCAGGTAGATGGGTCCAAAGAGACCCCTCTGCTGGAACCACCGGCCCTTCTCAGGCCACAGCAGACCTATGTTTTCTGTGCCCGCTGTCTGACTGGGTGATGCTACAGGATAAATAGGCAGATGAGCTGGGAGGTGTGGAACTGGGGAGGGAGGGCCGGTCCCAAGGCAGAGCTCCCCAAAAAGCCCAGCAGGTTTCCAGAGGGAAAGCCTGGGCTGGCTCTTCCCGGGGCAGGAGGGCTGCTGCCCTTCTCCCGACCCAGCCAGTCCCGTGAAAGCTGCCCGAACCCCACCTAGTACCTGCAAACATGAACATACTTTCTAGGTTTGAGCCCTAAAGATGTCTCCCCCAGTGAGCACAGGGACTGCAGAGAGGATGAGGCAGCAGGAACAGGGCTCCCTTTGTCACAAGTACCAGCAGCCTGGGCTTTCCTCCTTTGTGACTCCCACTGGTCTCTCCAAAAGGGACACAGGATGGAGGCTTCTTATGTGGCTTCCCAAGCATGATCCTACCTTGCAAACATGCCAGGAGAGCCCAGCGTCAGCCTGGTGTCTGCTCTTTGGGATTCTGCAGAGTAGGGAGAAAGGCAGGGACTGATACGGGCTTCTGGTTCAAGGGGTTTATAAATAAATCTCATAGGAGGCTGTGAAAGTCCCTGGGGAAGGCAGTGGAATGCCTTCCCCAGGTATGGGGGGGAACCTGGGGCAGGAACCTATGGTTCCCCAGGGCGGAACCTGCCCCAGGTATGGCAGGGAACTGCTTGTTACTGCACCTGGGGCTTCCCATTTTTTGGTCTAATGGCAACACAATGGGCTGCTTCTACTCTTTGCTTTCTGCAAGCAAGTTCAAAACTCTATCCGCCCGGCATTTACTGCCAGGGGAGACTGCTGGCAAGGAACTGACCCTGCCAGTGCTAAAAGAGGAGTGAGAACATCAGCCCACGTACCTCTCCTGTCTTTAATCACGGGGTTTAGTTGTGGAGCTATGTTTGAATTACTCTTCCAAGCAATCTGTTATCCCTGCATCTCCCCACTACGGAGCTGGTCTCATCATGGCAGAGCACTGCTACCGAGCAGTTTGCTGTGTCTGGTTTCGGATGGGAGAGGTGATTTTGCGTTTCAGAAGCTGGGAGACACAACGGGAGGTGGTCCCAGCTCGGGCTGAGATCTAACCCAGCAGCAGCTCATGCTGCAAATCACCCGGCCAAGCAGGAACACGAGTGGGAAGGGAGATGGGGGGTCTGTATCATCTTTATGGCAGCAGCCTGGAGGCCGTGGAGGAAATCGCCTCCAGTTGGAGGCTCAGCTCCCCTCTGATAAGGAAGCTGGAGGATGCATTGCCTGCAGTTCCTTTACCCCTGGACTTTCTCCAGCTGCTGTTTCATCCTTCCTCCCAGCCCACTGGTAGATGGGTGTCTGCAGAGGGGATACACTGGAGCAGTCCCACCCCAGCACAACACAGAGCTGCTGCCTCCTGCCTGTGCTGGCCACCAAAAGTGAAAACATTTTACTCATCCATGAAAAGTTACTTGTCCCAGGCCGTGCAGAATTCACTCAGGCCACAGCAGCCAATGAGAACCAAGCAGTGACAGACATTTGTAGGACACCCCGACAAGTGTCCCTGGGGGGTGTCTCTGTGCAGAGACCCCCGTAACACAGCCCAGCCCAGCACCTCATTCTGCCCTCGCTTATCCCCTGTACAAATTGGGCAGCAACTCGATCAAAGCTGCTGGATTTGCGTGAGACAGAGCCCAGCTGAGGGGAATGAAGCTCCTGGAGCCCCACACAGCAATGGCCAGGAGAGGCTCTATCACAAGCACAAAAAGCTGGGCCAGCAGAGTTCAAAATGAGCAATAATGAGTGTTTTCTTTCCACTGACAGACCGTGCTCACTGCTCAAAGGCAATGTCAACCACAGGTTTTCTGCTATTACCCAACTTCTTCCTGTAGAACTCTTCAGAGCCAAGCACCCGCTCACCCCACACGAGTAGGTGGTGCCTTGGTGTGTCACCAGGTACCAAACCTCAGCCTCCCCAGCACCTCCCAGCTGGTCTCACCTGTTTCTAGGACAGAGGCAGCTCCCATTTTTCTACTTCCATTCTGTAAAATCAGGCAGTACAGGGAAGCAGGGAGAAAAACAAAAACCAAAACCAAATCTCAATAAAAAAAAATAAATTTAAGGTTTTAAGTACTAGAGGAAGTCAGAGACATTCCTTTGACTTTGTAGGTGTGCTGGTAACCACACACGAGGGAAACATTGCCTTGAGATTAAATGTCATACACATTGAAATAGGAGAAAGTCTAACAAGTGCTTGCTCCCATGTTTCCTTTCACGGGTTTTAAACACATACGTTATTTAAGCCCAGTCACACACTGACTGTAGCACAGCCAGGGGGTAATTTTTGATTAGTAGGTAAAAGCAGCAATCCAGCTACTTGTCTACAAGCAGCTGGAAACCCCTTGAGATCTGTGAGATTTCTTCATTACCTTTTCTTGATGCCTCCCAGTTGACAGCTGGCCCTTTCCAGGGCTGGTCCTGGTGGCTGCCACCATCCAGGGACAGGACACAGCGAGAATCACGAGTCCTCAGACAGTCCTTCCTCCAGTCACACCCGTACCAGTTACCCCAGGTCACCAGTATACCTCAGGCCACCAGCAGCCAGTCAGGGCAAGCCCAGGGCTGCAGGACGGGGTTTATAAAGAGATCAGTGAGTTAATAATGAACTCACCTGTACCTGGATAAGAGGTGTGTGTTTCCAATTAGTGCTGCTCTGCTCTCCTAAGTGGACTTAATCATCCCATAGCTTTGGGGATCCTCTGGGAGGCTCCCATCTCTCACCCCTCCTGCTCTCAGCTGTTAGTGGGAGCTTGTCTTGAAACAGCTGTTTCAGGAAAGGCTCTTTCTCAGCTCTTTTTATTTGTTGCTCCACTATAATTACCATTACAATAACACTGCCTTATGATAGCACTCTTCATTTTCTGATTGCTTCCTGAACACAAGCTAATAATACAAGCTAATAATACTGGCTTTATGCTTCTTGCTCAGCAAAGAGTAGGTATTTTCCTACAGAAAGGCTGTTGCTTTATGTTAACAGCAAAGCAAGCACTGAACAGGAGGGAGCACGAGGCACCTGTGTCTCCTCACAGCCTGTACTGAAAAGATAATGTTCTATTCCCAAGTACAGTAGCCCTTTTCCCTTTTGGGCAGAAGCAGCGTCTCCTGGTCACCATCCAACTGGCAACACAACCACGAATTCCTCTCTGAAATCAGCTGTTGCCTCCTCACCAGGTCATGAGTAATTTCCACCCCAGTTATGATTCAGTTGACTGGAAACTTTGCCTGGGTGAGAACTGGGTGTCTCGCTCGCGGTTCTCCAGCCCTGTGGAGTTTCTCCCCGTGGTGCCCGTGGGCAGGCAGGAGGCAGGACGGTGCTGGGGGCTGGCAGGGTCACCCTGGGGCACACGCCGACCGGCCTTTCCCCAGCTAAACATCACAGAAAAGGGCAAACTCTTCAAAAGAGGAGCTGCTGTCGGTAGCGAGCAGCTGGCGTGTCTGCATCGCCAGCAGAAGAGCAGCCCCATTACATCCTAGAGACGTTTGGGGGTGCTTTGGTTTTCAACACTTTCCTCTGTTGCCCTTTGAAAAGAAAGTGTTTGTATAAATAACAGCAGATGCATTTTAAAATAGCTCATCTCCCAGCCAGTGTTTAGCAATAGAAATGAGCAAAGAGAAAACAGTTGCATATGATGTGAGAAACTCAGCAGATGGGTTTGCCGGGAGAGGGGGCCAGCCTGCACCGTGCCAGCGCGCGTGGCCTCCGCCGCTCTCTGCCCGCACAGACCGTGGCATGGCGGGGCTGAGCATCCCCCCCCCTCCGGGGCTCAGCACCCCCAGAAACCTGCCCTTCGAGCTGCAGGTGTGTTCCCCGCTGGTTTCAGCCTTCGGGTGTCTGGGTGAGGTGCTGGCTCTGTGTGGTGAGAGCCCAGCCAGAGCATCTCGGGCCCCTTTGCGGTGACTCTGCCTGGGGACAGGGGCAGGGGGGGCCACTTCACCCCACTGCGTGGCAAGTGCTGGCCCCCGCCCCATCCCAAGTGCTCCTTGCAAAGCGTGGCCAGCCCAGCGGCACAGCCACAGCCTTCCCTGGTCACCCGGGCTTGGGTTTGCAAAACTAATAACTGAGCCCAGAAGGTGGGAAACGGAGCATTTCCTAAAAGCACAGTTTGGCAATAATTTCGGTGTTACAAGGAAACACGCAGTGACTCTGAACTCCTGCTGAGACAGGGCTGGTTTAATCAATGTCACCGAGAAGAGAAGCTGTACCTTGGGACAGGCTTAGGGGTGGCACGGCTCTGTCACCAACTGCACGGAACGGCAGCTCCTCTCCCCCCAGGAACGTGCAAAACCTCCGAGATCTTTTCCTTCAGCTCACCAGCCCTCAAGACAAATGCCAGCCACTTGCTCCTGTGCACAGTGCTGTGGTTTCCTTTTCCATACGCCACCAAAACCGCCTGTTTTCCCAAGGTGTGTCCACTGGGATTACCAAACTGCACGACATGGTGGTGGTATGGGTGCAGGACTGACAGCGGGGAAGATTACGGTCTGATGGGCTGAAGCTGTGTCTGCATTTATGCCAGGTAATGTCAAGTTCTGGAAAAAAGCTGAACCCTCTGCCCTCCCAGCACACAGCCCAGCAGTGAGCTGAGCGGTGTGGGGACAAACAGCTGGGTTTTGGGGTACCTGGTTTCTTGGCTTCCCCCTAAAACGGACGGGTGGTGTCAGACTGAGTCAGGAGGGGCAAGTCCCCGGCGTTGTCCCTGTGTGGTGGGGAGGGCTGGAATGAAGCTGCGCTCCCAGGGCTGTTTTCTGCAGGAAGCAGCGTGCCAGGGACGGGGGTATTTATCTGCCAGGAGATCTCACATTTACTCAAAACAGGCAGAAAGTCTCCCCAGACCTGCCGTCCCATCTGATCGATTCACCAGGATGTGCTCCCAGCTCCCGGGGTGACCGGGGCCAGCTCTTGGAGTTACCTTAATAACAGAAAACTCCACTCGTATTTCCAGAGGTACAGAAACCACAAAGGTATCAGCCCGTTTAATCGCTTGTTTTACTGCCTGTGCCCTGTGTTGTGGTGAGGTGCCACATACCAGCCTGACAGGTTCTCGCTGATGGCTCCTGTCACCACCCCGCGCTGCTGCCGGGGCACGTCCCCGGGAGGGAGCCAGGGCTCCCCATCCCCGCCAGCAGCCCCAGCGCTCCTCTGCTCTGCTCTGTGTCCCCCAGCCCTCTGTGAGGTGGCTCAGTGGAGGCTCTAGCCCCTCCACACTGACCCTGAAGCCCGCTGGGCTGGCCAGGAACCAGGGAGGTGACCTTTGTGACCTCCTTGTGTCTCCAACTGGGATCTTCTAGGCACGGTGCTGCAATTGCTTTGACGTTGGCAGGACTTCAGCGCTGGATCTGCTGGGGCTTGGTGGCTTCTGATGCTTCCCCAGGAGCCTTACCACTGGCAGGTGTCCCAGCAGCCCGCACACGGGGCTTTCCTTTGAGGTTTGATGCAGAATGAGAGTGACTAATATCTTGCAATTGCTAAGAAATGTCCTCAGTGTGGTTCTTCCAGTGTCACCACGTCTCCTCTGTGCACGGTGACTTGTGCTGTGACCTGCACATCCCTAGGGAGCCAGCCTCTGTGCTGCCTGCTGTCACCCTGTCCAGTCTGCGAGGTGTTCAGCTGAGCACCGCTGGTGACAAGGACACCAGTTAGAGAGGACAACAGGCAGGTTGTCCTCCAATTCGGAGCTGTTTCTCCTCCAAGCCCAGCCAATACGGCCCCAGCGCTGGAGACAGAGTCTGTGGCCCCGGCCCCACCGTACCAGCGAGGAAGAGGAGGAGGAGGAGAGGATCTTCCCACTCGCCCGGCCATGGATGCCCTCAGGGCAGGTAGAGCGGCCTCGGAGAGCTGGGACACAGGGATGGAGGGGGTCCAGTGCCTCTTCCCGAAGGCAGCGTGGCAGGACGGCGAGGCAGGGCTGTGGCCACAGCTGCCTGTTCGCTGGTGGCCCCGTGCCCTGCCAGCCGGCCGGGAGGGGGGTTTTTCTTGGGCCGTGCAGGAGCGAGCGGTGCCAGCAGCAGCCTTCCTCACCCTGAAGCCGAGCGAGTGCTGCTCCCTCAGACTCCTCTCTCCCATGTCTCGCGGAGCGGGGGCTGCTCGGTCACCATCCCACCGGCTCCCAGCCATCCTGGTAGAGCAAAGGCCCCCAAATGACACCCCTGAGCCCCTGCTCCCCGGGACGGCAGAGCCTGTCAGGCTGCAGCTCAAGGTGGCCATAAATCGCCCGTTTGCCAGTGTCCTTGCTATTTTGAGAGCCGATTACGATGTTTGCCTTGGGTATCCAAGGAACCTGAAATGCAGTGATTTATCCTCGTCTGGCGTTATCTGCCGTGGACCCTTGGCCACGCGCTCGTCAGGCCGGCAGTAACGGGGCTGCCCTGGAGATCCTTCCTGCCCTAATGACTGCGGAGCACGGCATGAGGCCCTGGTGATGCCAGGCAGGCAAGGGGGGGACAGGATTTCCTCCCCAAATTAAACTTCCACAAGATAAGGAACTCAAACACTCGCTGGTGTGCAGCAAACAGCTTCCCAAAGGGGCAGCGCCTGGCGATGGGTCTGTCTGCTCCGGGCACAGCTCTTCTCCTCGCTCAGCCCAGCGGGCAATTTTGGGGACAAGGTCCAGCTCGAGAGACACAGCAGCCGTCCCTGCTGGAGGTGGCACTTGTTCCCAGCTGGGGCTGGGGTGATGCAAACCCCGTGCTGCCTGGACTCCATCTTGCCACATAATAACGGTGGGTTTGTGTCTATATCTATATCTATATCTATATCTATATCTATATCTATATCTATATCTATATCTATAATCTGTCTGTCTGACAAATATATCTATCTGTCTGCCCGTCCATCCATCCATCCAAGCACATCTGTGTGTCTAACCCATCTCTTCCCTCAGGTGCCCTCCCCGCACAGGTCCTGCTCGTGCTCACACGGGCTCCCCCAGCTCCATCCTCACACCGAAACCTCAACTGAACTCAATTTGCATCTTTCAAATGAGCGAAGCGCAGCTCAGCGCTGTCACCCTGGCCCCACGTGTTTGAAACAGAGAAGAGGAAACAGCGAGGAGCTGAGGAGGTGGAACCACTAACGCTTTCTCTCACTGAGCTTCCAGACAGGCACCTCCCATATTTCTTCTTCAGCAAAAAAATGTACTGGTTGTGGCACCCAATCTCCCATAAAGGCAGACATCCCATCCCATCCCATCCCATCCCATCCCATCCCATCCCATCCCATCCCATCCCATCCCATCCCATCCCATCCTATCCCATCC
>JAOQGH010000013.1:6233609-6265441 GCA_025769975.1 Gallinago jamesoni | reverse complement strand
ATGATTGTAAAGAACCACTATTGACCCCAATACCTATCTGAAATACACAAGGATTATCCTCAGCCCATTCCACCGCAGGAAGCTGGTCCCTCCCCACGGGGACAGCCCATGGGGGACCCTGCGAGCGCTGGGGCTGCGGGAGGACGGGAAGGGCTCAGGGCTCCGGCACCAGGACAAGGAGTTCTCAGGACCATCGCCATCAAGAGAGAGACAGAGACCTCCTCAGCAAACTTCCTAACTTCTGTTGAATGTGGCCTTCACGGTCCATGTGCTGGACCAGCCCCACCGGCAGAGCCAGGAGCCAGCAGAGCCCCAGGACCACACAAATCCTTTTCTGGGTGAGGGCTGTCCCTGTACCTGGGCGGGCAGGGAGCACCAGCCACCTTAGATGTGATTCTTCAGAAAAAAGAACAACAATATTCAGGAATTTGTGCTTCTAAGCACTCATGTCTGATCGCTCTAATTCAAGTTAAGCACAGTTCTCTCCACTTGGTCCTTAACAACTTCTGATATTTAAAATGTGTTTTGAAACTACAGGGAAACCTCCAAACAGTCACCGATCCCTTTCAAATGGGAACCCACAGACAAACCCTTTCCTCAGAAATACCGTTTCATTATGACTCGTATGGTTGTCCCTCAGGGAAAACCTAAAACCCACCACCGTATCCAGACTTCAAGCACATACACACTCATGAGCAACCCTTCCCTGACTCTCTAAGATTTTTCAGGCATTGCTGAATTTCCAGGAGTTCCCAGACTCCTGGTGCTCTGCTGCCTACAGTTTGGGAACCTCTCCTTTGTACGAGTTTCTCTCAGAGACCCAGCGATGCCCCGGGACCCCCGTGATGCTGCAAATAAGGTAGAAGGAAAATATAAGGGAGGAGAGAAATGGTGAAAAGATGATAAAAGAGAACCTTTACCCAGACTCACCGGGTCGGCGGCTGCACTCACAGGTACCTGTTGACTGCGAGGGCCAGGAGAGACAGGATGGAGGCACGGGACAAGGTCATCATCAGGCAGCACATGGAGAGGCAGGGGTGGATGAGGACTCCCAAGCTCACAACGACAGCCAGCAGCGTGACACAGATCCCCATGGCAATGTCAGCGAGTGCCAGGGAAAAAACATACAAGAAGGTGGTCTTCTGAAGAACTGGGTTCAGCCTCACTGCCCGCATCACCAAGGCACTGCCCACCACTGCAAGTATCCCAATAACAGGCTCCATCACTTTAGATCACATCCAGGCTGCATACTGACATTTTGGACATCTGAGACTCTTTACATCCAAAACTATGAAACGCTGTGCTGAATTCTTTTTTTAACTCCACCAGCTGGGTCAGAAGCCAGCACCTCCCCAATCCGCTTTAAATTTAGCCCCTCATTCAGAATTCAGCACCCTTTCCAACCTGCACACACAACTCCCTCTTTAAAGGTGAGCAGAGCAAATTGGTCATGAAGATCCATTTATCGGATCTTCTATAACAAACCCTCTGACATCTCCCTCTCTGCCTCCTTGAGGTTTCAGCGCATTGTTGTACCCTTTTCTACGAGAGTCAGCGTTATATTGGGGCAGCATCTCACTGTGAACAAACCACTTGTTGCATGTGGCAGTTTTGCTGGTCTGTTTTAGCCACAAATGCACCATCTCCCCCCCAGGTGCTCCGTGCTGCCCAGAGGGTGAACTACCCGATGCACAGCTCTGCCACGGGGAGGTCACTCCGTCTCAGAGCTCCTTCAAACCGTTGATTTCAATGAAGTGGAATTTGTCCAGCTCTTTTGAGAGCAGAGAATAAAGAAGTCTCATTTATTTCTGGCTCTGTCTCCTCCCAGGGCTGATTTCACTTCCTCAGTTTTGGCAGAAGGTCGGGTGGAAGAGCTGGAGGACTCAGTGTCTGGGACACAGAATAGCACCCGCGTTCACTCAAGGCTTCGTTACGCTGACACGGCTCGATCCACCCAATGGCTTAATTGCTGTTTCCCTGTTCCTGGAGTGCGTGTGTCTCTGTTTGCCCACGGGCCAGGTTGCCCTGCGAGCCACAGGCTGACACAAGCTCACAGGCTTGCATTTCTCCCCAGTTTCCTCTGAAACAGGGGCAGCTCTTTCACTGCAGACACGTCAAGGAGGAGGCACCACACGCTGCCGGGCTCCCCCGCAGCAAAGCGGTCAGGGCTTCCACTCCCTCTCCCTCTCCCTGCCACTTCACACCTTTCCTCGGTTTCTCCCTCTTCTCCGAACCATGCACAGGACGGTATGCCACTCCCCAAACGTGACGTGGTTGGTTGTCACGCTGACTTCCAGCAGAAATAAGGGCTCTCACTGAAAACATCAACTGCATTACAAGTAAAGAGCACTTTTTTGGCCACCTCAGGGCCTTAACTGAAACAGTATGCCCAGAATTAAGTCAAGTATTAGAAGTTAATGATAAACTCTTCTAATGTCCCCTGAACTGTCTCATTTCCTATAGTGACTGCAAAGCGATTATCTCCCCAGATAAGTGGCAGCTTTGCACAGTCAGTGCTGGTTACAGTTCTCCCACTTCTAACACCCGTGGTCTGGAAGAGGAAGTAGTTAAGTATTTGTTTATAGGTTTCTGCTAAGCAGGCTGGTTGAAGTTTTTCTGTTCTCTTCCTTCAAAATCGCTCTCCCTAGTACTTTGCTGGTACCAGGCTGCTGAAGGAATGCTGTGACTTCAGGAGATGTGTCGGAGCAGGGAAGGTTTCCTGGATGCTGAGGCATTTGCTGCTCCGTGGAAAGGGAAGAACTGATTTGCTGCCCGAGCACTGAGGATGTGAGACACTGGAAGAGGTTTGCACGCCCCAGAGTCACTGGAACTACTGAGCACCAGACACCGAGGACGAATCCTACGCGGGGTCATCATCGGTGCCCATGGTCCCTTCTGGAGCTCAAGCTGAGGTGGGATCGTCTCCAGCAACCAGCCATGGCCAACGAGAGCCTGACGCTGAGCAGCCTGGATGGGATTTACATCGGTACCGAGTGCTTGGTAGCTTTGTTTGCCACTTTGGGTAACATCCTGGTCATCTGGGTCGTGAAGCTGAACATGACATTTCAGAATACGACTCTGTACTTCATCGTTTCCCTGGCACTGGCTGATATCGCAGTGGGGCTCCTCGTCATGCCCCTGGCCATCGTGGTGAGCCTGGGCATCAGCCTCCACTTCTACACCTGCCTGTTTATGTGCTGCCTGATGGTGGTTTTCACCAACGCCTCCATCTTCTCCCTCCTGGCCATCGCCATCGACCGGTACCTGCGAGTGAAGGTGCCAACCAGGTGAGTGCTGGGCCACCACAGCCCCTCCACTTGCCCAGCCTCCACCCCACGGGTGCCATCTCCTCTCTCCTCCTTAACTTGGACCTTTTCTAACAAATCTTTGCTCTAAATGCATGTTTGTGCACGGACGAAATACCTGTGCCTAAAAGCCCACCTGAGATGAGCTTTCTAGAGCAGGACCCGCTGCCTGTGGTTCCTAACGCAGCACCGAGGGACCCTGGGGGTCTTCATGGGAGCTTGGTGTCATCGCTGATCAGGATCTGGCCACAGGATGAGCCTGTGGTCAAACAGTTGAATTCTTCAGCCGTTTGTTAACTGCGCAGGACGTGGAGAGTACTATAGGTCTCTTTGGGTTTGTGAGGCTAGTCTTCTATATAGAATTCCTTTTAGTCTTTGCCAAAAACACAAAAGAAGTAACAGGCTTATCAGGGGGCAAACTTAAGAAGTTGTTCACTTTTTATATTTGAATGGAAAAATACATAAGCTAGAAATCCAAAGCATAACCTCAGACATGAAGGTAGTCATATTTTTTTATGGGAAAAGGACCTATAAAATTGAAGAAGTAAAGAACAGTTTGGTCCTACAAATGGCATAAACCAAATGTAAAAGTACACCCAGGGATCTGAGAAATAAAACAGGACTGCTAATAGTAGAGGAGCACTATCTAGGCAAGAGGCGCACTGAGATCATAATGAAACAAGAAATGAAGTGGCTGAAAATATCCAATTATAAAGAGAGGAACTTCAGCATATTGCTTTATGTGGGTGCTGCAAAGTAGCTGTTACAAATGAAGAGTTAGGGCATGTCTCAAAATAAGATTTTGTCGTCCTTCCCCCTGCTCTTTCTAAAAAAAGCTAATGCTCCATTTTGTGACAACGAGCCTGTGGTCACAATTTGAAAGTGCGAGTTCTTGAAACCATCCTTAACTATTTAAAAAACCTGTTTGACACAACCTGGGTTCTCTTCCCCAACAGATACAAAATAATCACTAGAGAGAGAAGAGTTTGGTGGGCGCTGGGTTTGTGCTGGTCGGTGTCCCTGCTGGTAGGATTAGTCCCCATGTTTGGATGGAACAAGACAAAACCAAGAAACTCTGACTTTCTCAGCTGTCGATTTACCTCTGTGATGAAGATGGATTACATGGTTTATTTTGGCTTCTTCATATGGACCCTCGTTCCTCTGCTCGTCATGTCTGCTCTGTACACGGAAATCTTTTACATCATCCGGACAAAGTTAAGTCAAGGTACGACCAACGCGAGAGGGGCAGGAGGTTTTTATGGACAGGAGTTCAGGACAGCCAAATCTCTAGCACTTGTTCTCTTTCTGTTCGCAATATCCTGGTTGCCTTTGTGCATTATAAACTCAATTTCCTACTTTTACCCTAAGTGGCAGATCCCAAAGCCTTTGATGTACTTGGGAATCCTGTTATCCCATGCCAATTCTGCCATGAACCCCATTGTCTATGCTTGCAAGATAAAGAAGTTCAAAACCACCTACCTTTTCATTTTAAGGACCTATATCCTGTGCAAAAAACCAGACACAGTTCTTACGGAGCAAACAACAGACCAACAGTCATAAACGAAGAATGAATGTTGACCTGCCCGTACACACCAGACCATTGATAAATCACTTTGCTTTGGTAAGAAACTCATGGGAAAGTGCGTGTTCTGTTTTATCTACTCCCACTCTTCCACAAACTGTTTTATGTTAAGGACAAGCTCCTCTTAATCTGATGCACATTTGACATTAAGCTCAAAAGGATCATTTATGATCTTCTGCATTATTGTACCCCAGAGAATTCTGCTAGGGGGTTGCTGTACCAAGCCCAGATCTTCCAGGCAAACATCTCCATTTAACAGGCCCTTCCAGTTGCTGTTTCCTGGTTTGAGTGACCCAAAGCACTGCTACCAAGGTGGACTTTTTGCTCCTCATTGCCCAGCTCAATCCGTGGACAGCTGTGAAAGTAACTGCTGGTTCATTTCTGTTCTAGCTCAAGGCTGATAACTCTTTTTGTCATAAATTTCTCTTTTTGCCCAGTTATGGGCCCTTTGCTTACACACAGGCAGACTTGACCCGATTTATTATTTATTTTTTTTTGTCCAGTAACACTTATCCAATAGAACTATAGCATCTCCTCTAACACCTCTTCCCACGGCCGAGCTGTTCTGGGAAAGGGCCCTCACCCGCTGCTGGCCACCTCAGCTGGAAGGCCAGAGCCTGCACTGACTTCAGGGACCCTCCTCCTCTTTGGGAGAGACCCTGCCCATGGGAGACCTTCATTGCTTTTAAACCAAGACAATGCTCACCCCAGAAGGTTGAAAAATTGACCTCAGATATAGAGCACCCAGCAAGAGCCCAAGCACAGAACACACAGACTATTCACAAGGAGATACGCTGGGGCCAGGGGGCTCGCCAGCCAAAAACCAGTAACTGTCAGAAAGTAAACTAATGATATATTGAAGTTCTTTCCTCCTTCCCCAGCCCCTTAACCAAGGACAGAATCAACTGTTTCTAAACCACCAAGGATGCATTTTCCTAATTTTTTACTAGAAATCATACATCTTGGAGATTCTTCCTGCACAGCATATTCCCACTTGTAATTCTCCCTGCAATCACAGACTCTTCTAACACCCGATTTAAATGTAATTTGCTGTAAGCCTTCTCTGTAAACCCATAGAATTGTAGCAACCTGTTACAGATCTGAGGACTACTCTAAGGTGGATGTAAATATGTGCCTGTATTAAATAATTTCAAAATACAGAAGAGGTACTTAAGACAAATTTTGTCCAGTATTTTTGTTCCATAAGGATTGATTGAGTCTACTGAAACATAGGATAAATGTGTTCTTTGTGTTGATAATACAACAGTTTGCAAGACAGGCATCTCCTCGCTGACTCTTCTTATACCCTTTGACTTCTCTGTCAATTTAGACTATAAATTTGAGTCTGGGCAGCTTGTGCTGCAGTCAGTGTTGTCACATTTTCATGAATAACAAATATTAGATAGATTTTACATCAGTTCAGCGTGCTCTTCTCCCGTGACAATCAAAAAAGCAGCCTGTGTGAAATCTGCACAGTTTTAGTGGGTGCCCTGACTGGGACGGCACAGAAATAGTGAATATTAGAGCACAGGTCACACAGCCTGGGTTTTAAGGAACGGGAGTCAAGCTGAAAATAGGTCATTAAAGGTCAGGCTCTTTTTGACCCATGTTTAAATAATAAGAGTGATCTAGAAAAAGCAGAAAAGGGAATGTATCATTCTGTTGCTTATCTCAGAAAGCGTTGGCATCTGCTCCTTTAGCTGAGATCAGACATCTCAGTTCATTATCTGATGTAACCCTCATCACAGGCCAAAGCTCTGCCCGGTTACACAGTTCAAGGCTATAGATGAACAGGCCAGCAAAGGAAGTTGCTGCATAAGCATATCAGAATTTTGCTACATGATCTCTCACTATAGAGATATAAATTGATAGAACTGATTGCTTTCAGCAGAAAAACAAGCCCCACCTAAAGAGCAGTAAATTATTCCCCAAAATGACGCACTGCAAACTTTGCCTACGGATTTTTGAGAAATACCTACTGGGTTCTGCCCGAGGTGGCGCTGGCTGGGAAATGCTCTTGTGGGTCTGGTCCCTGGTTCCCCCTTCAGCACTTACTCTGGAAGTAGCCGTGGTGTTCAGCCCCAGAGAGAGATCCAGCAGGCTGGATAACGCTGCAGGGAGACGTGGAGATGGGTGAAGGCACACACCAGCATCCCATGGGCGGGGGGGAGAGAAGGACTCTGCTCTCCCCCAGAGCTGACTCAGGGCTGGCCGAGGGAGATGCAGTAGCTCTAATCCACCCTTTAACAGTGCAACCAGATGTCAGTCCCAAAACGTCAGGGAATATCATAGGCCACTGCTGCCCATGCATCCTTCAAAGCACCACGTAACCCGTGCCATTCCCAGTCACCCTCCCAGGGCTGGACAATCCGTACTGGACTTTCCCATACCCATGCATTTTGCCTTGCAAATTCCTTCTGTGAAAGGCTGTCTTTTGGGAGAGCACAAGTACAAACACCTCTAGCAGAAACCTACTGAAATAGGGGAAAAGGGAGAGCCAGAATAGTGAAACAGCTGACAGACCACCTCCTCTGTTGGGATTAGCAGACCCCATTGTCCCAAATTCCTCCAGCTGTCTGCAGAGAGCTGGCTGGTGGCTACCATGAGAAGCTGTGTGTGACTATAGAGACCTCTTGGGGTAGGAAAGGGATGGACAGGCAGATGCTCTGGGATGAGCCTGGCACTCGTTAGCAGCCACCCAACACACCGAGGGTCTCTGTCACCCTCCGTCCTGGAGGGCTGTACCATGCCCAGCTCCGCAGGCAGGGACACGAAATCACTGCGCTCTGGTTGGCAACGTTCAACAAAGAAACGAAATGGTTGTGCTAAATCTAAACGGTTGTGCTAAAACTCAGTATAATTCATGGTGAGGAAACACCTACAGTAAAAACCCAACACCCTAACTGGCCTCAGGGGTGGGGGCAGCCTGTGGTGAGTCATCTCTTCACACTCTTGAACACCGGATCTACCACAGGAAGGCTGCATTCGTGTTGGGATGGCGAACTAACATTTGTGCAAAACAGGTAAATTTTCAGACATTCTTATTTCTCAGCTGCTGTCAGGCACCAGACTAACATTGTTATAATTGTAAGCCAAAAAAGAATTGTGAACCAACTACAATCATCCCGCATGAACCTCCCAGCAGCTGCACATTTTGAGGAGTAATAGGGTATTTTCTCTATTAAATAGCGCTTGAAGAAACTGCTACAGCTGAGATGAGAGCAGACACAGCAAAACAAAGATGACAAGTTCTATTCCTGACCCTGTAGGGGTCAGCCTTACCCACAACACCTCCCACGCCAGATTTTGGAACATAACGGTGTCTGTGCACCTGCTTTTCAGTGGTCCCCCCGAATCCCACCAGCTTCTGCAGGCAGGGAGGCAGGACAACCCAAGGGGCTGGCAGAGGTGGAGCAACTGCTCCTCTAACTGCTTGTTGGAAAGACACCAAGGGCCCCAGGGCTGAGCTGAGCTGGGTCCAGCTGCCCACCCATGGCCTGGTGCATCCCACATCCCACCCTGCTCCTCTGAAGCCTCCCAGATGTCAGACTTGTGTCTTCATCTGCAGCTCACAGGAGGCTGTAGGATCTGTAGGATCTGTCCTACCCCAGACATTCCTCCAGAGAGGCATTTACAGCGGCACACACGCAGTCATCCTTGTTTTCAGAAATGGGAAACACCTGCTGGAATCTCCCTGCTGACCAGAAACAAGGCAGCTTCTGGAACCCCGAGGGCCAAGGCAGCAGAAGACCTCACTCCAACAGAGATCACGGCACTTCCTCGGACGACAAACCTCCCACCTGAGAGCACAGGAACATGCAAAGCAGCTTCTCTGTGGCTGTTAAGACTGAGTCACTAGTGGTAACTTTTCCCCAGTTTATAAAAAGGGGATGTTTTTTAACTTTTTACAGTGTAGTTAGAACACTATGGGTAATAACGCATGAATGAACATTTCCACAGATTTTGAGCCACACTGTGATTGCGCATTTCTTTTACATGACCCAATCAGGAAGCGGACATTTCCATGCAAATATTTCATTACCATCATTTCAATAAGCAGAAAATAACCAAGCAGAGTATTTGGCAATCATAAAACCCAAGAAAAATACCATCCTCAGAGACAGAAAAGGGAAACACAAGGGCCCAGACATGAACAGACACAGAGAAAGATTTCCATTTTTCAGTTCTCTTTGGTAGTTCAAAGTAACAGCAAACACACAAGCAGAAACTTTACAAGGGCATTGTAAGGACTCACCAAGATTTCTACAGATGAGCAACTATGGTATAAAAAGGAGTTTGTTCACAACTGTTGGTAAATGTTTTGGAACAGGAGACGTTAGTTTCCCCGTATAACTATAGAACGAGTTGATGCTACATACGTTTCTCAGAGCACTATAGGCCTCGGTATAATGTTCTGGCAGCATTTTATGGGCAGGAAGTGGAAGCGCCTTCATTTCACCAGAAGCTTCACCATCACACAGCCGTCGGCGCCCGGCGGAAGACCAGAGTGGTGTAGGCAACCTCATTCTGGGGATGTGAAAGCAGCCGCAGACATTAGAGAGAGCACGAGTGTCACACCTCAGCATGAATTCCCTGCAGTGAATCTGTCCTCGGCACCACACGCCGTAGGCGGCCACAGCCTGTCCCTGCACGTGAGAAATCTAGTAAAGGCTGTGCTGGGTCAGACCAGCTGTTAGCCTGGCTCAGGATCCCGATTCTTCCATAGAATCCTGAACAAAAACTGCAGAAATGCTTGCCATTTAAAAAGATTTTCCCCTAGCCTGCCTGATAAGTAGCTTAATTTAGTCCCAGAACCTTTGAAATATATGGGGAGTCTGGTTTCTGAGCCCCGTGGTAACAGAGAAGGAATATCTTTCCTTCTACTGTTCAGGTACTTCCTCACGTAACTATAAACAAAGGCTGAAGCCTCGGATACACAAACAAAAGCATTTTTTCCCTTAGTCAAAAGAACTGTCAATTAACCCTTGAGTCTTGTAAGAGCAAACCTCTTTCTGCCACCAAAAGAAAAAGAAAAATTTACCATTCTATGAAGAATCTGAAGCCTCTGCATAAAGTATTAAAATGAAGAGTTGTGACTTTTACCTGGCCATTCTTAGCAGGTTCCTCCGTTGCTGCCTGGGAGGGAGCTTGCTCTTGTGTGTCCTGCTGGGATCTCTGGTGCCCTGGGAAGGGGAGGGAGACCCGTCTGCCCCGTGTCTGGAGACAGGGCGAGAGCGGGGCCACCGAGCAGCACCAGAGAGCACAGGGCTCAGACACGGCTTGTCAAATCTGTCCCAGCCCTGCCCCTGCCCGTGCCTGGGATAAAAGTAACTGATGCTTTTGGTGAGAATTCTGTGCAGTCAGTGTTAGAATCAAAAAAAATGCACCCAAACCCACCAAAACTCATCAGTGCTAAAGTTAATTCCTCCGTGAAAACAGCCTCTGGGATGATTCGTGAGGAGTTACTGCCAGAATGACCTGTTTATCGTTCAAGGGAGACATAATTTGAGGCTCTTTTGAAATAACTCGTGCAGAAGTTGCTTTGACACCCAAGTGCTGTAAGGTCCCAAGAGCACGGAGACTGAGCACCATCCACGGCAAGATGTGCAGCACCCCAAGTTAAGCACTTGTCTGCTGCCAGGTCTGGACCATCCTGCTGCCGTTACTCCCCCCACCGAGCCACTTACTTTTCCTGATGAGGTAGATGATTGCAAAAACCACCACAGTCGACAGGATGCCGGAGAGAAAGGCCAGCGATATGTAGAGTATCTCGCTGCTGTTGACAGACAGAACACGCTGTCAGAATCCCCAGTTTTAACAGAGGTGTTGAAGAATCAGTAGTACCCAAATTCACCAAACTTTATGAAATTTAAGACATCATTTATCCCAAGCCCACGAGATTAAAAGATGCATATCTGCATTAAGTGTCACTATGAATTAAATAGCGCACAGCCGAGGAAATTCTAAGCAACTTTTTAAAGGCCAAGAGTTGGAATGTATGAGATGTGACTCCCCGTTAGTGGAGGGAGCAGCCAGCAGTGCCACCCAACCCCGTGCTTAAGGTCAGGAAATGATGGTGGAGCATTTACTTGTCAACCCAGCAGGTAACTTCTGAAGCTTTTGTGTTGGCCACAGTGGTGTGTACAGGGGTGGTGTGTACGGTGACGGTAGTGGCAATGGGTTCAGGTGTAACTAGAAGCAAATAGGAAAAAAGCATTAAAATCCAGATTTAAAACTTGTTACTTTCTTCGCTAACATTACAAGCAACATGAACTACACAGGGGCACGCGCCTGTTCAGGTGAGGATTGCTCTAAGTACATTTTTCTGTCAGAGGGCTGAAAGTGGAAACACCAGACAGAAAAAAAAAAAAAAATGCTATTATTTCTGTCTCACAGCAGCCTTTGGCAGCCACCCTGTTCTTCCCCAAACACACAGACACCCCCGCCTGCACCCCCCCAGCAGCAGCCCCTTGTGAGCCAGGCCATCACCAGCTCAGTCAAGGACACCCCATTGAGGAAAAGTCCTTAAAGAAGGAAATACCTGCATTTCGTTTTGAGGAACCACCTCCCATTCTCTCCAAACACTAATGAACAGTAACAGAAGCTAAAAGCAGGGGAAAAAAAAAAAGAAAAAGCTGTATCTATATACACATATATACACACTAGAGAAAAACAAACCTCTTCTAATCCATAGACTTTATTTAGTTTTTATCAGCGTTTCAGGCGTCTGATACCGCCCAGCACAAAGCCCCAGCACAAACCTGGGGGTTACTCAGCACAAACCCCTGCTCCTGTGCACACACGCGTGTGCTCACCGCGCTCCGATGAACACACTGCCTTCTCTCACCAGGGGGGAGCATATTTAATAACTGACAAAAAAAAGCACCCCCAGGATTGCTTTGGCAGCAGCTAGGTTTATGAGTATTTTCACAAACAGAAGCAGCTTTGACAAAATGCTCCTTTAAGCTTACCTTTCTGAAGTTACGTTGACTTTTCCCACTAAAGCAGGAAGGGTAACTTCTCAAATTTGGTGGTGCAATCTTCAGTAGGGAAATACCAGTCTACTACAGTTTCTGGTATTGCTCACTGCAGGGCTTGCAAACTGCGCAGGGTGAATAAGGTGAAAGTGAGCATCCTGTTCCAGGGTCAGACACCGAGGCCTCCCGGCTCCCTGCGCCCCCAGCACCTTACCCGCGGTAAGAAAAGCGGCGCCAAAGCCGCGCAGCTCCAGGATCTTACCTGGCACCACGGGGGCACTGCCCGAGAGCTCCAGAGGCGCTGGCACTGCAGCGAAACCACTGGCTTTCAGAGAAGAGTGTTTCAGCTCGAGTCATTCAGATGGGGTGTTACCCAGATGTGGAAGTTAGGCAACTTCACTTTTTTTTTTTTCTTTAATTAAAAAAACAGGAAACTATGAAAGACACCTGCATTATCAGGAACTGCTGGTCTAAAAAAAGTAAGGCAGTTTCAGCCCAAGCCGGCTTACTTTACTTCTTACCTCTAAAGAACATTTTTTTTTTATTTTTGTTGAAAACTGTAGAAAACTGTTATTTTACTGTTCGTTAACTCCACTAAAAACAAGCATTTCCCAACTCCAGTACCAATCCATATAAGAGGCATGTGAACACAGTCTAGCCTGCTTAGTGAAGTTTATTTACTAAATAAATCACAACAGAGAAAGGCTGAGGCTACACATCAGTAAGGGCTTTGCTCAGCAGGGACACTGGAGATGGAACAACCGCCTTCAGGGGAAAAAAAAGTTTCCTATAAAAAGAAAATTAAAAGGCTTAAACTGTGTATTATTGTAACACACATAGAACGATTTTCCTTGTTACACAAAAAAGAAAATAAAGGGCAACCTTTTTTTATTTCCCTATGAAAATCCAGTAAAACTCTACTCTCTTGAAGAAACTCATCCATTGCACTGGCTTAAACTCAATACTGGAGAGTTCAGTTGCAGCCAAGTTTTCTGGTACCTTTTGGCAGGCTTCCTGCCACCTACATCCTCTTTTCCACAAAACAGGAAGGCACTTTCATCACTATTTGAAGCTTTGTTATGAAAATGTTATTTTTCAGTTAATTTTTAAAATGAAGACATTCATTCCGAGTACTGAGGATGAGGTAAGTGGGAGCACTGGTACTCATCTTGATTTTAGAATACATTTACAATTACAGTAGGGATCTACAGGTCATTATTAAACAGAATTCTAAACCAAAAGCTGATCACTGTGTTAGCACCGGAATGTTTCACTGTGAAGTGTTGTATCTTATCTCTGGAATTGGTCATGATCAAACAGGAACCAAACAACCCCCACTATGAAGTAACCGCAGCAGTTTGTGTGTCTGACCCAGCTACTTCAAACACAAAAAATAAATTACTGTTGCTACTGCTAGTGACAGACAGCAGAGCGGTTGGTTGGTTTCTTTGTTTGTTTAATTACACTTTAGAATCATACACAGTTTCCAACAGTAAGCAATGAGACAGGTCAGAGGAATTGGAGGTGGTTACACTGCTGCCTGCGCACTCTTCGATAGTGCCTTCAGGTCCAAAATGCACTTTGCAATACTCTCCTTCTGCTGCAAGAGAAAGGAAAACAGCTTTCAGACTTCATGAAAGACATATAGACACACAAAATAAGCAATCTAATGCATTTTAGACACCCCTTTTTAGACCCATAAAATGGGATATAATTATAGCTCATGAAGTCAGAGATTCAAACCCAAACAACAACCTGCATTAACGCACCTCTGTGCAGTACTAGGAAAATTTTTTTCTTTTTTTGTTCTCAGCCTCATTCCTTAGAAGAAATGACATCTGGAGCCCATCTGCAGATCTGAAGCTGCCAAGCTCTTACAGAGAGAATTTTACAAGTGAGCTCCTTGACATGGTAGCTGCACACCTCATGACGAGCTTAGCTCTACGCTGCAACAACAGACATTGCACCTGATTCTTGCTAAAATCTCCAGCAACACCAGCATCTGGTCCCTAGTACCCAGGCTGGGCAGCTCTTACAGTTAGAATGCATTGCAGCCACGTGTGGAAGCCACCCAAAGACACCCTAACATTTCTGGCTTAAGGCAGAATCACCAGACAGGAAATATTTGTACAGACTAAAATGTAAAGCAGATAAAAGCAAGTACCTGTTGAGGCGTGATGCTCTGAATGACATTTTTCTCCACCCACTGAATCATGTGATCTTGTTCTTTCTTACGCTTTAAATTCTGCATTGCCACTTGGTAGTCCAGCCTTTTCTTTACTTCATTGTACACCATCATTAACCTCTCTCGATAATTTGTTTCCAGCAGCATCGCAATATTATTCTAGACACAGAAGATAAAATCAAAGGGTTAACGCTTGAAAGAACACAAAAGTGCAGATGAACAAAAGTCACTGGATGGGGCCCATGGAACTGGCTCTGTCTGCAACACCCAGAGGGTAAAGTGCTCGTTATCATTAGCAGTCTAAGAGACACCCAGATTACACAGCGGAGACTGCAGTGGAATGGGCAGTGGAGCTGGACCCACGTACCCGCTTTGCGTCAAAGAGGTAACTGCGGCCTTCAACCCGCCACTGCTCCTTCTTCTCCTGTTCAATGGCTGTCTCAAGATCTTTAATAGCCTCATTTTTCACAGCTAGAGCTTTAGCAACTTTCTCCTGAAAGAAGAAACAAAAAATACGCTTCAGAATGTAAGTAAGATGCAAGGAGAACAAATGATCTGTAATTAACTTCTGGAATTTTGCATTAAGATTTGAGGAGTGTCTGCAGAAACTGGCTTCTGACAGAGTCAAGGTTAAAGGATGACAAGACAGAAGAATCAAGGGTCACAATCAATTGTACTTTAAAAAAAAAAATAATCACAAACTGTTTTCTTTTTGAAGATTTATGTAACAATACCAGTGTAAGATCTAAACCATACCTTATTTAAGCAAAATTCTGATTATATTAGTCAGATTTTTATGACAGCCTGGACACAGTATTGTTTTAAATATTTAAGCAGGTAATTTAGAATAGTTATTAACCACTACAAAGTTAGATTATGGATTCTTTTGTTACCTCATTAAGTTTGTCAGCAAAAGCTGCTACATCAGGCCCAAATCTTTTAACACCATAAATGATGACCGATAATATGCAGGCAGCTGCAACTGTCTCATGGTTAATTACATAGATTTCCTTGGAGAGAAAGTAAAGCAGAAGTCCAGTTCCCAACATATAAGGCCCTAAGAGAACAATAAAGGAGCATTATTTATACAAAGCATGAAGAGCCTCACTAAAGTCAAACGCCCAAGAGGGAGCTACTTTAAGGCATCCAATAGGATCAGGAAGTGTTCTCTTCTACCATGACAATGATAAAACCCCAATACCGCCAAGAGAAAGGGTGCCACAAGAACGCTCACTGGAAGCAACTTGCACAGGACCTGATGCTTCTGCTTATTCAGAGACAGGCAAAAATCTCTGTTTTGGAAGTCAGCAGGCAAATAAACCTTCCTGCAAGATCACACTCATGACATTCTTTAAGCCTTTATTTAAAGCACAGGTGCTGAGCTTTAGAGGCAGTAATTACTGCACCGGCTCATTCTTCACAACCCCTTCTGCATATACAAAAATAATTTTCTCAAATATTTTACCTTTCTTTTCAGCAACCAGAAGTGGTGGACAGAACTAAATAAGCATAACTAAACACACATAAAAAAAAAACAAAAACATAAAAGCATATATTAACCTGTAACTCCTGTTTTAGGATAGAGAAACTGGAAAAACTCCTCAGGGATCAAACCATAACGGACTTCTCCTCCCTTCTCAGGCAGAGGTGGCAAAGGAGCCAAAGACTGTTGAGTCGTATGCACTGGTCTTGTGGTGTGCAATACACTACAAATAACGAGAACGTTTCCATTGAGCTTATTAAAAAAAAAACAAACACAAATAAACCAAAACCAAATAAACCTACCCTTAGATGAAACTCAAACATATTTCCAATTAAATAAGCAGCCATTCATTAGACACGCCTCCTTCGAGGAAATGGGCGGGACTAGATAACCTCCAGAGCCTCCTTCCCACTGTAGCCATTCCATAAGCCCGCAATATTAATTAGAAAAATAAAGACAACCCTCCGGAATAACGTTATTTACAAACAACGACTGATGGGTTTCTGAGGCACTGCCAGGCCTCCTCAGGCAGCCCCTCACTGGGCAGGGGCGGCAGCCGGCAGGGCCGCCCGGCACTCCCGAGGCGCCGCTAGGACTCAGCCGGAGGTCCGAGCTCCTAGCGCTGCCCGCCCAGGCCCCCAGGCGCCCCCGGTACTCACCCCACGGCTCCGGGAGGCGGCAGGCCCTTCAGCGCGGCCGGAGCTGAGGGAAGAAGAGGGGCAGAGAGCGCGTCAGGACAGAGCTCAGCCAGGACAGCCCCCCAGCACCCTCCCTGCCCCAGGGAGACGGCGCTCCCCCCATCTCACCGGCGCGGAAGAGGAGACGGGAGAGCATGGCGGGCGGGACCGGGCAAACAGCGACACGACCCTTTTCGTCCCGGTGACCGCCGGCCGCCTCCGCACCAAGATGGCGGCGGGCAAGTTCTCGCGAGAGCCGGAGGAGGCGGGGCGAGAGCTCTCGCGAGAGGCGGCGGCGGTGGCGCGCGCGGCGCGGGAGCACGTGGGGGTGCCGCCGGCCCCGCTCCCACCGCCGCCGCCGCCGCCATGGAGGAGCCGCCGCCCGAGCAGCCCCCGCCGCCCCCCGCGGGCGAGGAGGACGCGGATGCGTCCGGCCCCGAATGGAACATCCCGCCCAACGCCCCCGCCTGCATGGAGCGGCACCTGGAGGGCGCGCACTACCGCGCAGGTAGCGGGGCCGCCGGCCCGGGGGGAGCGGGGTGAGGGGGCCGCTGCCGGGCCGCCCGGTCCCGCCGCTCACGGGGGCCTCTCCCCTCGCCTTTCCCGCAGACGGGGTCCTGCTGCTGGGCGCCTCGGGGCTGAGTGGCCGCTGTTGGACCGGCTCCCTCTGGGTCTTCGCCGACCCCCGCCGCGCCCCCAGCGAGGGCTTCTGCACCGCCGGCGTCCAGACGGAGGCGGGCGTCGCCGACCTGTGCTGGGTGGCGGACAGAGGCATCCTGGTGGCCTCCGACTCCGGTAAGCAACGGGGATCTCCATCCTGGGACCGCCCCTGGGGTGGGTGTCCCCCCCTCCTAATCCACGGCTGAGGTGGGTGCCCCCCATCGCTGAGGTGGGTGCCCGCCCCCCCCCCAGGCGCCGTGGAGCTGTGGGAGCTGGACGAGAACGAGACCCTCATCGTCAACAAGTTCTGTAAATACGAGCACGATGACATCGTGACGACGGTGGCCGTCCTGGCCAGCAGCACCCAGGCCGTCAGCGGCGGCAGGGACTTCTGGTGAGTGTCCCCAGCCCGGCTGCCCCGCGGCAGGGCCGGTGCCGGGCGCTGACTGCTCGCTCTTGTCCGCAGCGTGAAGGTCTGGGACCTCCCGGAGCAGACGGTGCTGCACTCCTACAGAGGTGAGTGCCACCCCGTCGCCCCGCGCCTCCTGGCCGGTTGCTGCAGGCCCAGCTCAGTCCTGCTGCATCCCTGGTTATCTCCCGGCTGCCAAACCACGCTTGGGGCCGTGATCTAATATTTGCTGGTCTGTGAAGTTTGCAGCACAGCCTCGTTTCTTTGTCCGTTGTTGATTTCTCTCCACAAAACGAATGGTACAAGGCTTAGCTTGCCTCCTATCTCTAAGGGTATTTTAGAGTATTGCTTCTGCACTGAAATCTGTCTCCCACCTGCCCATGAGCGTGTGATCTCCAGACTGTGTTCTCTCATTGGAAATGTCCATCTCTGGAGTGGTGAGATCTCTAGCCACAGCAAAGGACATACTTTGTTTGATCCTGTCCCTCCTGGCCCCTTTGTAACGGGCTCTTGGCTGGAGAGGCTTCCTCGAGCTTATGCTCGTCACGGGGACCTGACTGCAGTGGCTCCGGTTGGATCGGGCAGCTCATCAGCTTGGTAGGAAGCAGTTGGCTATTGCTGACTAGTAGTTAACCCTGTATCTGGTCTTAAACTGTACTGCTGTGCCGTCAGAGGTCCTTGGGAACATGTGGGAAAGTTGGATGCAATCTTTGAGGCTCTTTATCCTTTTGTGCTTTTGGTAGCTCACTCCGGTTCAGTGTCATGTGTGGCTTCCTGTCCTGGTAAGGACACTGTGTTCCTGTCCTGCGGTGAGGTAAAGCTTGCTTTCTGTCTAAATCTACAAATGACATTTAATTGTAGTTATTTACAGTTAAGTGCACTTAGTGAGAAACTACTTACTGTGTTACAAGCTGCATACCTATGTTATTTAAATGTGACACTCTGATAAGTTGCCAGTCAGCTTACTAAGATGATTTCTATGGCTTTATAATAAACATGTGAGTTCCCAGCTCTGTCCTGGGCATGACTGAAGGAGCTAACACGATTAATGGCAGCATCATTTTACCACAGAGGGGGAGGTGGTGTGGGTTTGAATGTGGGTCAGCAGCAGTTCTGCAGCAAATCTGAGTTTATGCTTTCCCCTTGCCGCAAAGAAATTATAAAAATCTTCTTGTTCACTTTGATTTGTAGGACAACAGAACTTTACTCTGGGACACCAGATGCCCCAAACCAGCTACTCGAATTGGTATGTTTCTGTGTGCAGTCACTGCTTGTGTATGAGTTTTTGTTGGAAGACAAAGACTTTTTATGCCTGACTTCACTATGTCTAATTTCAAATCTGACCAAATTAGACCCTAAGGGGGTCTAATGCTATCGCAGAAGTACAATAAGCTTTTAAATACCTGTCTTGGTGCAGTAGTGGTGCTAGCTGAGATAGATAGTGCAGGAGTATCTTTGTGCTGACTGTTTTCACACTCACCCCAACCTCTGTTCTTGCAGTTTGCAGTGCCTGTAATCACCTCCCTACCTCAGTTATGTGGCATCCACAGAAAAGTGACATCTTTGCTTTGGGTAAGAAGTGAGCTTATTATTTGACTTTCACCAGACAAATCGAGGTCTGTCTTCTCACGTGGCAATTTTGCTAATAACCTCATTGTCCTTTCTTCTCTTAAAGGTGATGAAAACGGAACAGTTGCACTAGTAGACACAAAGAATCCTGATTCTGCCCTCAGCTCCACTGTGCATGCCCGAAGTATCACGGGGTTTGCGTTTTCTACACATAGGTACAGTCTGATGTGCTGGCATAGAGTGTGTGACTCCATACACCTAAAGGCCTTATTTGTTTTTAAAGTAAAACTTACGAGAACTAATTTTGGTCTCTGCCAAGAAGATTGATAGTGAAGAATAGATTAAACTAAAGAACATCTCACTTTTGACAAGTGTGTGAATATACATGAGAACCCTTCTGCAGTATTCAGAATTATTGACCCACTCATTGTGGGGACTTTTCTAGTTACAATCACCTCTGCTTGAGGATGGATTACTCGCTTTCCAGTGCTTGTAGAATATTCCAACTTAGTGTGCTGGCAACCTGCCAAATGATGATGAAGACGTTTTTGTAAGATTTGCTGTCTGTTACAGAATCACAGAATGATATGGGGTTGAAAGGGACCTCTGGAGATCATCTAGCCCAGCCCCCCATTAACTGTAATTCAGTAACTGAATTCACTGTACCGGGGTCAGGCTTACTAAGAAGCGTGCTTTTCACATGTTTATCCCTAAGCAGCTTTTTTTGTGTTTGATTGTTCTAACCCCAGTCTCGTCTCTCTCCTCCAGTTCACCCTTACTGGCTTCAATCAGTGAAGACTGTTCAGTAGCTGTCCTTGACTCGGAGCTCTCAGAGGTGTAAGTACCAGACAGAACATATTCACTACTTTAGCTGTTTCTCTTGTTGACTTGTCATTAAGTTAATTATTTATCCATATGAAAATACTTTTAAACTGGCAGTTAGGAATTGCCCAAGCCCCTAAACTCCTAGGGCCAGTGCTTTATGGCTGACGGAGGGTTCATGTTTTCCAGGTTCAGAAACCATTCTCACCGTGACTTCGTAAAAGGGTTATCGTGGTCTCCTTCAGACAATGCCTTGCTCACTACAGTGGGATGGGATCATCAGGTTTTACATCACACTGTCCCTGTACCAACTGGTGAAGCTTCTGGAGTCAACTGTGTAAAAGAATAGGGTTTTTTTAAAACTTACTGTCCGAATTCCTTCCTGGCATTACCTTGATTCTGCTGAAGTCAAAGGTGTGTGTGAACCGGAGCGGGGATGGTCTGCGGCTGCCTTCAACCTTGTGACTAGGAAGGTTCCTGTAGTAATTTTGTTAGGCATAAGTTAGTTACAAACCAAGCTTTACCCTCTCCCCAGGAGCTGGCTTCACCTGTGGTAAGACTTCAGTATTTTACTCAGAAAAAAATTGACTTCATGCACAGAGGAGACTTGGAGAGACAGAGAATTAGGTATAATTAAAAAAATAATACTCAAACCACTCAGTTCCTCCCTCAATTCTTCAAACTTTCCATGGAATTAATAGAAACATTTTTTGGGGGGGAGATTAAAAACAACATCTCTCTTTAGTTGGATGCAAGAGCCTCACCCTTGAGCAAAGTTCTTTGTTTTGTAAAGCAATTCCTCCAGCTGGATGGGAAGACACGTTCCATGTAAAGGCTAGAAGGGGTGACGCCGAGCGCTGTCTGGGTGCTTCTGCTCCCTTGGTGGGTACCAGAGCACCAGTGCTCGGTGTGATGAGTCCCGTGTGCTGTACGGGAGGGATCCCAGTCCTAGCCCCGTAGTCAGACACCCTTGTGACAGCACACGACATGTCAAAGCACTGGGACTGGGGATGCTCAGCGCTGCCTTGTGGCTCAGGCCAGCTCAAAGGGGCAATGGCTGTCACACACAGAACGCCCAGGGAAGGCAGCCGTTGCTGTGCTGTGTGACACCGTGTTTCATCTCCTCTGTGCTGAAGACAGCTTACTTAAAGATAAGACCTGTGAACAAAAGTTAATGAAAGGGAAAAACTGGACTAAGGACTTCAGGTTTCATTTGCTTGCTCCTCTAACCAGACTGCTTAGTGATAGGTGAGACACGTACGCGCTTGTGATGAGTGACTTTTTGTGCCAGAGACCGAGGGGACCAAGCAGTCCCATAATCCCCAAAACAGACTCTTAGAGGCGGTTTTTTGTAACATACCACACACTTTTCAAACTAAACTGTTTCCCTGGGACATGTTTAACTGAAAAAAAAAATAAAAAATTGCTGTGCATGCATTGCCACTGCTCTAGATGTGGCCTGGTCTGGCTGAATATTTCCTAGACAGAATAAAGCAAGTCCTGAGTAACAGAACAAAAAATACTATTGAAATGAATCCTACTCCTGTTTCTTTAGCATGATAGCAACACTAAAGTGTGCACCACTTCCCGTGGGCTTATCCCTGCATAAACATAGGGTTGACTTGATCCAAACTATGCAGAGCCCACCATTAATTTTTAGACAGAGCAAGCTTACCCAGCCTCTTTGTTTTTCTCGTGCTCATTTTAAATCTCATTTGCTGCTTTTTTAAATTCCTATGTCATACAAGTATTTCCAGAGCAAACCCTATCTAGAGCAGTGTATGACAAAGAAAAAGTAAATGATTATAAAAACTGACAAGTTTCCTCAAAAGTACCCCTTGAACAACCAAAGGAGTTACCTGCTATGGACCTCTGGTGGTGTCCTGAATCTCAAACAGGTCTTGTGCTGCTTGTGAAACAGTTGTCTTGGAAAAAGTGGAAGACAGTTTTTAAATAAATCATAGTTTTCATTTGTATCTGGGTGTAAGTTTCATCCAGCCACTTCTGTAGTATCGAGGAGCCAGCTGAGATCATTCACACAAAGCGAAGTGGGGATTTTGGTCCCTGAAATTAAAGCTGTTCTTAAATAAGGTTGTACCGTACAACTGCTTAATGCCAGGGTGCTCCTGTTCTTCAGCACCAGTGCAGGGCAGGCTGCAAGTCCTGCTTGTTTTCAGGCAGTTCTTTCCAAAACTTGAAATGGGGTTTCCATTGATGCGAAGCTAAAAATAAAAGCTTTGAATGTCAAGTATTAAACCACGTTAAGCTCCTCACATTGCCATCCTGTGAGCAAAACACAGCAGCCTGTGGCAAAAAGCGTGATGGTGGAAGGTGAAGCCTGCATGGACAACAGGTCATTACTGAGAGATTAATCCTTTTTACAATTGCTTAAAGACTTGGTGTGGCAGTGAAAAATGCTTCAGCGTCTGGCAAATCCTGGTTCATGCTGTGCCACAGGAGGGCAGCAGCTGCCACCTCACAAGCAGCAAAGTGGCTTCCCCCCCTCGGCCAAAAAAAGTTAGCACTTTGCTTTAAAGAGCATCTGGTCAGATTTTACCACTTACACCTGGGGCTTTTCACCATGAGAAGAGAAGCACAGCAGAGTGGCAGTTTACCTAGGAGTCACTGCTGCTGTGTCACCTTGGCTCCTCGCTGGCTGTGCCAGTGCTAGCAGGGCTGGGGGAGAGAGGGATTAAATAGTGCCAACGGGCAGAAACTGGCAATCCCACATCAGTGCTTGTTGCCTTCACAGCTATCTGCAAGGCAACGGGAGACTTCTCGGGGGTTTGTGGCACGCTCGCGCTGCCTGGATTACTTCACACGCTGTTCAGGTTTGGGGACACTTCTATAAATACACTGTGGCTACAGCAAAAGCTTCAAGATACCCACTACACACCTCCCTCCCGGAGAGCCAGGCTCTAACCAGAGCTGGATTAAAGAGAGGAAAATGCAAATAAATATAATTTTGAGGAGCGGAGAGAATAAGCCACCATGAAAATGAGCCTGCCTTTTATGTTGCTGCTTGCATTGCTCACGCTGCATTTTCAATTTTAAGTACAACATTCTAGTTAGGACTTGCAAATAACTAGGCAGGTTTCATTACTCATATAAAGCTGAAAACCAAGCACTATTTATAGAAGCACAGGCTGGGCTGCACAGGCTCCTCCAGCCGGGCACCAGGGGTGTTTCCAGGGGGGCAGTTGCCCCTTCACTCCTCTATTAGCCCTCTAAAAACCACTTAAATTGCCACAGGGTTTACAGCAACGACCGGTAAGTAGAAATGGGACCGAGCTGAAATTCAGCCTGTTGCTGAGGCCAGTTTGAGCTCTTTTCCTGTCCTTTTAATCTTGCCTGCAAAGATCTTCATCTTACAGTAGAGGGACCACTTAATACTAAATGAAGTCAGACCACACGTGTAACAGAACAATACGTCCAGACACATTTAATGCAAGAAGGTTGGTATTCCACGGCAGTCATAAATAAGAGACGTTGTTCAACACTTTACAGTAAAGCTACCGGTTACACTACGTTAGCGGGTACTTGTGCGGCTCCGGGGGATAATTTCAGTTGTCCAGAGGCTGGAATGACCAAAGAGCGGGTTGGAATGAGAGCAATTCCATCATGGGTCTCCAGGGTTGCTTTCAGCCCCAAGACTGGGCTTTGTCCCGTTACTACCCCTCAGTTTCCTCTATTGCTAAATTAATTTAGTGAAAGGGCGCTGGGAGGAGGCTCGGGCAGAGGAATCGGACCCTGTTTATCTGTGTTGTCCTGACAGAGCGCCCTGAGCCAGGCGGAGGGAGCAGTTCCCCGTCCCCACAGCCCAGCCATCCTCCCCCTTCATCAGGATTTAACTCTCCCCAGCAGCTCTGGCCGCCAGCAGCTCTGACAGTGGGTTCTTTGTAACACCAGCAGTTCCCAGTGGCCCCAGCATAAATGGCTAGTTGTTACCGAAATACTAGAATTTTGCTTAAATGCATTCAAACGAAGCAGGGAGAGCCCAACACGTTTAAAGAATAGAATAGTTCCACTGCTGAGAACATTCCCACTAACCAGTTTCACAACCGTGAGCACAGTCCTCCCTGATTTAGTTACAGCTTGGCCCACTGCGCGTCCCCAGAATGGGTGTTCTCTGAATGAATAATGGCTCTATTTCATAAAACTGACTTACATTATCATGCTTCTAACATTTAATATAAACAAATACCCGTCTGCTAGAAACAAGACGCTCCACACTATATAAACACCTTATTACAACTATATATGAATCATGTGTCTGGGTGAAACAGTAACTGTGAAATTCAAAGCAAGTGCCACCATTGGAGTTTCACATTTTGCTCTCAAAAAAACCACCACACAAACATGTGTTGGGGATATGGTCAAATTTAGGACAATTCTTGAGGGTACCCCCTTGTTTCTACGCAAAGAATCTTAAATTGAAGTCTCACAACAAGCCTCTAAATTTAAAGCTGCTTTTGAGAATTAATTTGCAGTTATAAACTTAATATTTTGGGGGAAAAAAAATAATCGATTAGGTTGCAACATTATCAGAGAGGCTTCCTTGTTTTGTTTCAAGTTAAACTGGTGAAACTTCATCCAATACTAAAACAGGGCCCTGCAGCCACTCAATCAGCATCACACTTCTACAGCTAGATAAGAACCCTCTAGATGCTCCTCACCTGGAGGAACTTCCATGTTTTAAGCAGCAGGGGGGCTATTCTACACAACACCAGCACAATCAAATACCCAGAGAGTGACTCCATAGTCACTTTTCTCCATAAATATTTTTTGTTTTTAAATCAACACCCAGGTATTTAGAATGTGTTATTTCAATACCGGCTGGGGTGTGCACGAATGGAAATCTTCCAAGTCACTGCGTCTTGCTGGCATAAAAACGTCCTTTGAATTAGCTATTAGACCGATTATGGTATTTGCATTTTCCTTTTATTCACAGCAGAGTAAAGTTCAGAGCACTTTGAAGCTGCTGCGATGTTTGAAACAGCTGTTAAATTATTAGGTAATGTTGGAAATAACATGAAACGTAGAATGCCAAAGACGTGACACTAACATCAAGATAACTCTTGAAAATTCCACTGTGAAGGAAAATTTGTCACTGAATTTTGAGTTGAATTGTAGAGCAAAGTCTGGTTACACGCCCCCACACACGCACGCAGTGTGGGATAAGTTGGAGTGGAACTAACGACGTCGTATAGGATTGAAAAGAGAAAGTGCTTTCCATAAAAAGTAGACTAATGTCTCAAAGTGCTTTCAGTTTGTCAGTGATTAGAAAACATTCTCTACAAGTTTTTACACTTATTTTACAGTGATTTTCAGCAAGTTTACCTATGAGGAAGATTACATATTCCTAATTTCTGTTCAAACCTTTGGCTGGCTATCGTGGGACTGTACTGCTCCCTCCGCGGGATACAACACCCCGGTGCCTCCCACCCCAGCACACGCCGTCACTTGCTCCCCAGGGAGGCTGACAGGAGGCAGGGACAGGCTTGCTTTGGTGTGTCACCGCAAACATTCCACACACCAGGAGCGCCAAATACTCTACAAACACACCGAAATTAACCTCCCAGTCCCCCGAATCAGACAAACTAAAGCCAAGTCTCAGTGTAACAGCGTATAAGGACTATGTGGCTTAGCTTCTGGAGGTGGGGTTTACGCGAGTACAAAGTGGCAGGAGACCCCTGGAGGAAAGCACCATGTTGTGGTGGGTCCCTGACACCCACCAGCTGACACAGGAAAAGGATTGTTCAATGGCCTGAGGCTCCAAAGTGCTTTACAGCCACCTCTCAGCCTTCTTCCATGAGGAAGAGTTACCAAGAGAAACATTTACAGTGGCCAAAAGGGGCAGGAAAGCAAAGACCTGTGCTCCTAGAGCCCCCCGTGGTTGATCCCTGGAGAAGGGGGTTCAGACCTGGGTGGTGGAGCTGCCCCCGGCTCGGCAGGGCTGGCACCAAAAGCAGGGAGCTGTTTTTAAGGCATCGGCATAATTGATTTGCTCAAGGCTGTTGAAGGAGGTGGGGATAGAAGAGGGTAGGATCTGGACATCCTAAACTCCATTTCTATCCCATCAGCCTCACATTCTTATTTTAAATCCTCTACATTTAGCTATACACTGCCTTGCTTCCATTAGGCACATCTTCCAGCTGGTTTCTCCCCACTCCCAAGCATGTTGGATTTAAACCAATTTAAAAAAAAAACAACAACAAACACAACCAAAACAAAACCTAAAACAAACTGAAAACGATCTCTCCAGTGGTGATGCTCTTTAAAGAGAACTAAGGATGCTTTTTGACTTTCTTAGAAGAACTATCAGGCTGCAATTTTGACAATAACACTGGGGGGGAAATAGAAGGAAAACTGTTTTCTCACATAAGAAGACAGCAGCCGGTCCTCTGCGGTAACTACTCTCCATGGCAGTCTTTTGCAAAGAGTCCAAGTCCCAGGTTCACTCCCCGCCTTCTCCACCAGTGGTTTCAAGCAGTGCATTTGCTGGATGGGCTGGGACCATCACCGGTGCCCACGGAGGAGATGACAACCCATCCAGGCACCTTCTCTCCCTCTCCCAGCCGAAGGCGGTGGAGCAGCCCTGCGGAGAAGCCTATCGGTGGCCGCTCTGGTAGGCGTAGGAGATGGGCTGCCGTGCTCCGGGTCTGACCGTGAAGGTGTTGGTGGGTCCACCGTACTGCGGGCTGCCGTGAGCAGGTCTGAAGGGAAGACAGAGGGAAAGTCACCGAAAGCTAAGGAAACACTCTTTTTATTCAGAATTGCATATTTTTTTTTTGGTCTTCTGTTGGAGCAGGGCGACTTTCACATCGCCTCGTGACTCCAATCAGGAATACAGCAAGGAGCCGGGGTGATGGCGTGGAGCGGGGAGGCACCACAGGACAGTGACAGCCCTGGACGCAGGCACTGGGACTTCTCTGGGGCCACCGAGAGGACAGGGAAGGGCTCGGCTCAGGGGGACACATACCTGCTGGCTGCCACCGCGCTGGCAGGTGAGAAATCCCCGTTCTGCCCCTTGTACTTGGGGTCAGCCCCGGCGCTGCCGTACGGCGTGGCCTTCCCAGCGGCGTCCATGGACGTGCGCCTGCCCGGCGCGTTCGTGGGGCCGTTCCTCTGGGCAGGGCCCAGGCGGCGGACCCCCTCCCCGCCCGCGGAGCTGTATCCCCCGGGGCTGTAGGAGAGGGTGCCCGTGGCCCGGGGGGCCGCCGCTGCCCTGGTGTAGGAGCTGTCGGGCTCCGAGACGTACAGGCGCTTCTTGATCAGCGGCCGGGGGTTGGGGCAGCGGCCAAAGTAACTGGCAGAGCTGCTGTAGTCGGGGTACTGGGGTGTGAAGTCGCCGTTCCTCCTGCTCTTCTCCGAGGGCAGTGGGGCTGGGGGCTCACGGTTGCCCCCGTAGCCACGGCCGTAGCCGGGCCACCTGAAGTACCGCGGCGCCTCCGAGCCCCGGCTGCCGTCAGGGAAGCTGGGGCACTTGTGGTTCTCCTCCCGACTCGCGAGGGGCCCCTCAGCCTCATCTGTCTCGTTGCTGAATTCGGGGGGCGGGGGGATAATCCCGTAGTCCAGCGATGTCTCCCCATTCTCCTCCTCCTCCCTGGGCATGCCATGGCGGTTGGGTTGCCCGGACTCGAGGAGGCCCCGCAGCAGGCTGGAGGCAGTGGCCCGTCGGTGGCCGGGGAGGCTCGGGGGCTGCGCCTCGGCCACCGCCCGTACGTCCCGGCCCTGCTCTGAGGAGCTGGAGAAGGATGGAGGTTTGCTCCATCCTGACCCTGCCATACCCACCATGGGCGGCCGAGGCACCACGGTGAAGGAGTAGGGCTTGGACTCGTGGCGGTAGAAGCTGGTGGAGGTGGTGTCCGACGAGGCACTGTTGAGTTTCAGGGGGGGCTTGGCCCGCGGCGCAGCTCCCCCCTCGCCACCCTGCCGGCCCCGCTGGGCACGCTGCCGGGCGGCCAGGAGCAGCGCCATGGGGGAGCCCCGCTCCACCCGCTCGCCCGTCACCGGGTGGATCAGCACCTCCTCCTGCCCCGCTCCCGGGGTGGCCGGCGGGCTCCTGGCCGTGCTGGTGGGGCAGGGTGGTTCGGCCGAGCCTGAGGCACACGGTGTTTCAGCGGAGCTGGCCCCAGCCCAGTGCACTTTGTACTGGAAGATGGCCGCGCTGGGCTGCGGTGCTGGGCTCGCTGTGGGAGATGCGGGGGGCGAGGGGGATGTGGGAGCAGGGGGCTCCTCTGCCGGTCCCTGTGGTGGGTCTGGGGGGCTCGTGCTGCTGTTGAGGGACCCGGGAGCAGGAGTCAAGTTCTCCGTGGCCTGGCAAGTGGCAGGAGCGGGATGGTCCTCGTGCCCCATCTCATCCTTCTCCACTGCAGCCCCTGGTGATGGGAGGGGGCTTGTGCCCAGTTTTGGCAGCACCAAGTTCCCCAGATCAGGGGGGCTCTTCCTTGGGTCACGGGGGCTCTTCCTCGGGTCAGGGGGGCTCTTCCTCATATGAGAGGTGCTGCTGCCACCCTCAGTGCCCTGCTTCTGGCTGCCAAGCCCCACAGCAGGTTTCCCTTCTTTCTTCATGTTCAGCACAGCCTCCAGCTCGTTCCTGATCTTCATCACGCTGTGGGTCTGCGGCGCAGGGCTGCTCTCCGGAGCGGGGAGCACTACGCTGGGAGAGCCCCCCTTGGCACCAGGGGGGCTGCTGGGCACCTCTTTATTCTTGGTCTCTCCTCCCGCGGGTATCTGCGTGTCCTTCCCAGCAGGTCCAGCCAGTTGGGGCCCGTTGAGACTGGGCTCATGGCTGCCGGGGCGGTCGGTGCTGCCATCCACGGGCTGGGGAGCAGCTGGCTTCTCTGCCGGCCTCTCCTCCCGGCGTGGGGAGCGCAGGAGGGCCGAGAGCTCGTGCCGCAGCCTGCTCAGGTTGCTGGCGTCCCTCCAGTCGTCCTCACTGGTGGGGTAATCTGGAGGGGGAAGCTCCAGGTCGTTTGCAGAGAGAGATTCAGATTTTGGAGGAGGGTCCCTCTCGGCTGTTTTTGGCTGAGGAACCTTCTCCGTCTCAGAGCCTGGCAGCGGGGACCAGCAACCGGCAGGATTCGTGCCTTGGCTGAGCCCTGGACCTGGCTTGGGGCTCAGGGGTGGGGGTGTTGGCACAGCTGGCTTTGCAAGGACCTGTCTGAGTGGGGAATTTCTCTGCTCAGCTTCTCCTCCAGCGTGAGCCTTGGCCGCGGGTCTTATGGTGAAGCATGGCGGGAGGGGAGGCCGGGCATGAGGCTGCTTGGGGAAAGAGGGCTCCTGCCGGGCGGGCTGGCTGTCCTGCACGGGGATGGAGGAGGACCGGGCTGGGGCTGGAGGGGGCACCTTGAAGGACCTGGGGAAGGTGAGGTGGGGCTCAGGACAGTGCTTGGGCTGCAGACTCTCCTTCGGGCCGGGGGCAGCCGGCACCCCAGCCTCGGCCGGGCAGAGCGGCCCCTCAGCATCCGCCTGCCTGGTGTTCAGCACAGTCTCGGACTTCCACTTGGAGATGCTGGTGGTGAAGGGTGCTGGGGCCTGGCCGAGCTGAGAGGCACCCGGTGGGGCTGGTGGGATGAAGTCTGGAGGAGCCGGTGTGCCGGGGGAGGACAGGGCAGAGGCTGGAGGTGGCGGAGGTGCCATGGCAGGAGGTGGCGGCACCACCTCAGGTGGTGGTGGAGGCAGCATATCGGGAGGTGGAGGGACCGGTGAGGCTGCAGGCGGTGGCGCGGGTGCCGTCGGAGGGGGTGGTGGGGGTACTGATGGTGGTGGAGGGATGTCTTCATCCAGGTCATCCCCCTGGAAAGCCTGCGGGCGCAGGTCCCCCACCGAGCTGTACATTCGGTAGTTCCCATTGATCTGGGAGCCAGAGCCTGCAAGGAAGAGCGAGAGCACGATGGTGTGAGCACCTTCCCCAGCAGCACTGCGACGGCCAGCACCACCCCTGGCCAGCTAGCCTCCCAGGAAGCCAGTTTATTTTGCTCAGCAGCTGTCTAAAGCTTGCTGAACCGTAACAGCCACTATGCCTCACCCTGTAGAAATTAATTCATTTTCAATGACTTCAAAAAATAATTAATAGTAGGCTCTATTTTAGCATGAAAATCTCATGATCAGAATGTCTGCTCCAGAGCTCGGAACACGCTTCCTCCCCCAAGAGCAGGGTACTGCTGAGCGCTCAGCACCGTCCCGCGCTCGGCAGAGGAGATTCCTTACCAAGTGCTGCTTTTTCCTCAAAATCTTCTGGCACTGACGGTGTTGGCACAGCCACCCCGTGGGATTCTTGGGCATTCTGCAACAGTTGAGAGAATGGAGCTGTTAGTTTTATGCCCAGGGTATCGGAGCGGAGTGCTGACAAGCAGGCCCTAGCCTGTACAGCTGGGAATTTGTCTACACAAACAGGAGCCCGACGGGATCCAGGGCCATTTCCAAGAAACCCAGGTCCCTGCGGTAGCTGCTGTTGACAGGGCAGAAGGGGACAGGTCTCCACTTGCGATCAAGGCTGCTCAAGCCACAGACTCAGCCCCGCTGTGCTAGCGAGGGGCTGGCGAGGGGCGCAGCTTCATCACCCCCAGCCTCAGGGCTCCCCAGCACCCGTTTCTCACCATTCACCTACCAAGCAAAACTTAATGGCTCCCATGGGGTTTGTGGGTTCTGCTCTCCAGCCCACGCTGCAGCCACGTACGCACCGCACCGAAGTCCCAGACAGGCTGCCAGCTTTTTGGGAAACCGGCACCAGCAGATCTGAACGCTCTGGGGAGAACTGCTACTTGTGTGGTTTGTGTTTCACTCTCAATTACCCCCTTTGCGTTCCCGCTGACAGCTCAGCAGCGCGTTTAGGTGGTGCAGGACCGTGCAATTTAGCAGCCGACACATTTGGGAGGACGCTCACAGCCAGGGCGCTGTGGCTAATTACAGCCAGCCATGGTGAGAGACCCGCGGCACGCTGACCTGCCCGCAGCGCTGACCGGGGCTGCCTGGTCCCCCTGCCAGGAGCGGGAAGCCTCTCCTTTCCTCCCGTGACTCACGGCTCCTGGAGGGACTGGAATTGCTCACACAACGTACACCAACGCGCCCACGTCCCAAACGCAAACCCGTGCTGAATCAGGCTGGCGGCATGGACGTCAGCGACCCGGGCTCTCGCATGCCAGCGCTGGGAGAGACCCATAGCAAGGGAATAACGCCCCACGAGCTCGCAGACCCCACGGGCACGCTCAGGGACGTACCGCCCCGTTCCTCGGTTCCCCGTTCCCAGGCCCTGGGGCCCACCCTCTTGCACTCCCGCTCACCCCGGCAGCTGTTTGCACAAGCTGTTCACGGCCCCTTGTGCAAAGAAAACGTTCTCCTGCCGTCAGCCCCACCGCTCGGTGCGGGTTCTCTGCATACAAAAGCCTAATGATTGAGCCCCTGCCCTTTGCTTTTCACTGGCATTATCACGATTTTTACAAGAGAGTGCTGTAGGATTCCAAAGTCTCCTCGACCAAAGGTCAAGCTGGGTTTATGCAGCCAGTCCCATCCAGGGCTCCCATTAACATCACACACCGTCCTGGGCGTGCAGGGGCAGAGCTGACCTGAGCAACAGCAGCACAGGCTCCTTCAGGAGAGCCCTGGAATCCCCCAGCTTTTGACAAAATAATAAGAAAATGCACATACTTTGCTTGCAAGGTCCATCACCCTACAGATGACCAAAGATCCTTTACAGCCACAAGGGAATGAGCCAGTTACTGGTGGCCCAGGAGAGAGAGAGTGGAAATTCACACTCCTGAGATCGTACAACTGATCAGAGAACTTGGTGCTGGTGGAGAAGCCAAGATCTGACAGATCTGTTAGTACCAGACAAGGTGAGCCTTATAGCCTCATCTAAGGCCTCCTTATGGGTCCCAAAAATGCTGTGCAACGCAAAGGAAAGACCCTTAACTCAGTTGAAAGCCAGAGGGAAGACAAAGGCTAACACAGGCACTTCCAGAGCCACTAATGAAATTGTCCAGAGCAATGAGATACCAAAAAACCGCAAAGAAGAAAACCCAGCAGTTCTCATTTGCTATGGAAATTCATCGCTGCCAGTCTCCAGAGCACACTGAGGATACCTGCTCATTTACAGGGAAACAAAGATGTCTGGGCACCGAGTTAAAAGCAGCATACGCATCACATGTCTGGAGAGGAG
>JAOQGH010000013.1:6216638-6233509 GCA_025769975.1 Gallinago jamesoni | reverse complement strand
CTGCTCATTTACAGGGAAACAAAGATGTCTGGGCACCGAGTTAAAAGCAGCATACGCATCACATGTCTGGAGAGGAGTAGCAAGGGAATGGCAGTCGGAAGAGATCTATGCAAAGCTGGAGGAAACAAGAGTCCACATTTCATAAATGAGCAGTAATTTTGGACATGTCATTCCAACAGGTCCTAAGAACTGGGCAAGCCTGTTTCACCCCAAAAGTTTCTAGTGCAGTTGCTAATGTTCAGCATCTCTCTCAAAACGCACCCACCCTCACGTCACGGGCTGGCCTCTACAATGGAAAGCATCTCCAGTAGGCTGCCAGCCTCCAGAGATGACGGGAAAGATTGTTCCCCTCTGCTGTGTTTGCCGGGGTGGGACCAGCCCAGTAAAGCTCCAGCTGATTCAGAGCAGGCTGCTGGGCTGGGGTGGTGCACCAGGAACCGGCATTTCCAGTTTGTGGTACCTGCACCAGATTTATTTGTGCTCAGGATCCCTTTGAGGGGAGCTTTCACTGTAACCACCAGGAATCGCTTTTCAGCGCTGGAAGAGAGTTAGATGTCCCCTGTTCCCAATGAAGGGGAGCCTGCCCATCCTGGACTCTCAGGAGCCCACGCTTCCCACCCGTTAAATCATCGAATCCCAGCTTGGAAGGGACCTCAAGGACCATCTGTTCCAACCTTTCTTGGCAAAAGCATGGTCTAGACAAGAAGGCCCAGCACCCTGTCCAGCCGAATCCTAACAGTGTCCAATGCTGGGGAATCCACCACTTCCCTGAGGAGATTATTCCAGCGGCTGATAGTTCTCACCGTGGAAAGTTTTCTTCGTGTCCAATTGGGATCTCCCCTGGAGCAATTTGTACCCATTACCCCAGGTCTTTCCCATGTGGCTCCTTGTAAAAAGGGAGCATCCATCTTCTCTGTAGCCACCCTTTAAATACTGGAACATGGTGATACGGTGTCCCCTAAGCCTTCTTTTCTGAAGGCTGAACAAACCCAAATCTCTCAGCCTTCCCTCATGTAAGGGAAAATGAGCCAAGTTTGAGGCTGCCCCTTATATTTTGACACTTTTTTTTGTATCTGCTTTGCACCCTGGGATCTCAGGGAGGCCAAGGATTTCTCCAAATTTGAAGCGCTACCCCAAAACTCCTTGTTTTGAAGCAGAGCTAGGGAAATTCGGCAGTTAACTCCAGGAATTTATTCCCCCAGGATGCCAAAGCTCTGCCTGCAGCCGGGAAGTGGGGTGGCAGGGGGAGGTGTTGTTACCCGAGAGGCAGGCAGCCAAGCCCCCTCTCCTGCGATGCCTCAGGGTGGCTGAGGGCCAGGCGGTTTGGGGGGCAGGACACCGATCCGGGGGGGCAGGCACCGATCCGTGCGGGAAGAGCTGCCGGGCAGGGTGTGTGCATCCTCCTGACTCACTGCTCCTCTGCCTCCCCCCGCGCCCGGGAGCGGGTGGGTGGAAAGAAAGGGTTAAGGCAGGAGCTGCAGAACAGCCCAGTGCAAATATGTATGTGGCAGCAGAAGTGTTTGTGCCAAGTCACATCATAATCAAACCTCATCAAAATAATGCAAATACACAACACAGACTGGTCCTTAAAAAGAATGTTGCTCCTTCCTACCAATTTCTCCAGCTAAACCTGTTACTCTTGGAAGAGAAGCACAACGAGAGGGACCCTCACAAGGGCAACTGAGGGGAAAAAAGCCCCAGGGCTGGCTGTGCTTCTGGGGCAGCAGAATAGCACCATGGCTGGGTGACAGCCCTTCGTATTTATCCCAGGGACATCTGCGATGTGTATTCCTCTACCACATGCACTTCCACTAGTAAAACATTTGAAAGCTCAAAAAACATGCAAAAGACTAGTTAGACTCAAAAAAACTGGTAATATGGGGTGCCAGTTGTGGCTGCACACCCAAGCCTGTGCTACCAGAGAGGAGTTTCTCAGGCACCAGTCCTACAGTTACTCAGCTGGGAGCCCGGGTGAGATTTTTCACCCACTGTCACGTTTTGGACGGCATTACAGAGGGCACAACTCTTTTGTAGAAGCTGGGTAACCCCATAACTTCCTGATGATGCTCTCTGACAGGTAAATAAACTCCCTCTCCTGCCCAGTTGTCCTCCAAATGACACCTGCACAACCCCATTGACTCCTAATTGCACCCGGGTGACACCAGCCCAGCCCATTTGCTGCTGGAGGTGGTGGCCGCTCTAGAGGACAAGGATGTACGAGGAAAAACATCCCCTGCTCTCAGAGGGGATTTTCTTGTCAAGACCAAGGGCTTTTAAGTATTTTACTGTCTCCACTGACCTTCAGTGACCCGAGTGCATCACTGCACCTTTAGCTATCGCCATCTCCAAAGCATCCCTGAGCACCATGCACTCTGCTCTTCAGGGGATAAGACCTTTGCAAAGGTGTGCCAGGCGGGGGAGGAAAGCTTGCTCAGCACATGCGGTGGCACAGCCTCCAAGCCAGCAACGAGCACATGTGGCTTCTGGAGTCCCAGCTGGGTTAAAGCCACCTCTGGGTCCAGCTGAGCTGGCACTTGGTGCTTCAGTCCCTGCATCCAGCTGCTGCTGGAGCACCGGCAGCTCTGCAGGGAACGGCTCCCCTCATATTGAGATTGGGAAAACCAGGCTCTGCACAGGCACCTGCTGCATCGCCTCCTCCTCCCCTGCTGCAGGCAGGGCACAGCTTTGCTACTGCTCTCTCCAGCAACTCGCCTGATCCAGGGAGAGATACCGCCAGTAGCGGTTAGATAAACTGCAGTGCAAGCCAGATCTATCATCTACATGCTCAGCAATTTTTTTTTTTTTTAATTGAAAATACAAGACTGACGATGCTGACGTCTCTCGCCCGAGCATCTTGCCTATGTCCAACACAAGCCTTGAACTCAGATCACCTCCCTAATCCCTCGTATCCAGCATCATTACAGAGTGGTTTTACTTTTCATTTAATTTCTCCCCTGAGGTAGAGGAGGGCAGCAGCAGCCAGCCCAGCTGGTTCTGGGCACCGGTTACACGCGCTGCCGTCATGGATCCCAGCGGCGAGACGGATACTCACGAGGGGTAAGAAAGTCAGCAGCGGCCGGACTCTGGGACGAGGTTTAAGGGTTGCGGTGCCAGAGTCGGTCATTGACCCAAAGCGATTGTCACCATAGTACACTTCGATCACATCACCTGCGGGGAAGAGAAGGCTGTTAGCAGCAGCACTGCGTTCGAGGCAACAGGAAAAAAAAACCCACCCACTGGATGCCACCTCATTTTAAAAAGGGGTGTGAAGAATTTGCTGTATCATCTCCCAGGGATGGGCAAACCCCATCCGGTTCTGAGGAGTATCTGGGTGTTTTGGAGCAGAGTTGTAGTTGGGAGGAGAAAGGTCCCAGGTGAGTGGGACACCCAGGCAGGCACTCCAGCCCTATGCCCACAAGGTGCAGAGACCCTTCTTGGAGCTCCAGACACTGGAGTTCAGAGAGCACAGACGTCAAGTCTATTCCAAAAGGTTTATTTCTAGTTGTAGCAAACTTAACTTTACATCAGAAGGGTCAAAAGTCAGCACAAGCACTCAATTCACTCCCCTCTCTAAGTTCAGGGAAGGAATATGCATCAGGATCAACTCTTCGTGGTGCCAGGAGGCTCCAACCCGCAGGAGAGCGGGAGGTGGGTCCAGGGCTGGTGCCCACAGAGGTGACACAAACCAGATGGTAAGTGTGGGCAGGATCTGGCCTCGGCCGATCCCCCGGCAGCTGGAGTCGAGGGAGAGGCAGCAGTGGGGTCCCACCACTGGCCACAGCGACCGGAGGGAGAGCTGCTGCCCCTCCTCCCCACCAACCATCACGGGTTGCCGTCAAAACCCAGAGCTAATTACAGGTTCTTCACTCAGCCCTATCACGACAACAGGTCCCCGTCACCCACACAGCGGGGAGGGACAGCGGGGGCATCCCTGACCCCTGGCTTGTGCCGAGCAGGACCAGGGCAAGCAGAGGGGAATGGCTCACTGCTCTGCCCGGACACCACGATGGACCTGGGACACACAGAATCTCCCCAAAGAGGTGTCTCCCCTCCACATTCTGCTGCCAGCAGCCCAGGGAGGTGCCACAGCTGCGGCCAGACCCCCCCAGTGCCCACAGCATCCTTCTGCACGCCACAGGGGGCAATTTGTCCCCGACCCTGCTGCCACTGGCACCGCAGGACAAGTCGTGCTGGCCACTGCACTGTCACACTTCAGCCTGCCTTACGGAGAAAGGCTCTGAGGCAGTAATTTCTTCCCACAAAATACTACTATGAATGGAGACACCACGGCACAAAGCGGCCACCGAGCTCCAGCGTCAAGCGCAGGAGGAGCCACCAGGTAGTCCCAGTTCCCAGCCCTGTGCTTCTGCCTTGAACCACACCTTTTGGGCCGGTTTATTTCTGACAGTGAATAAAGCTCATAAAATTAGTTTAATTACGTTCTTTGTGTCTGATTAACAGCATGAATTAACAAGCAGAAGCACTGAAGCATGTAAACCCCACCTTGGCCGGAAGGAGATACACAAATAATTCGTAGCCAAGGAGACCAACATTAAAGGAAAAGTGAAGGTTTGAGGAAGGGGGGGAATTGCTGCAGAAGGGCTGTGATCAGAGAGAAAACTCTGCAGGAGCGTTCCCACCTAACAGAATTCCAGAGAGGTTTCAGAGCGAAAGAAGCAGCAAACAACCTCTCCCTCTGCACCAAAACACAAACACCAAGAAGTAAACGGCTTTTTTTTTTTTTTTTTCCCCCCGCTTTAAAATATTTGGAAGGAGTCCTTGAACCCGAGCCCATGCTGCAGCGTGAAGCACAGACACAGTCTCTGTCAAGCGCCGTAGAGCACGAACAGGCGCGGAGCAGAAGGGGAGGGCTGTGCAAGCCTGTGCCCCCCAAACGCTGGGGTCCCCAACCCACCAGGGGCTGCCACGGCACGTGGCGGTGGTTGGCACCAAGTCTCTGCCCTCCTTGGATGGGCAGAGATGAAGCTCCCTTCAAAACAAAGCTTATTGGGGGGGGGGGGGAAAGCAAGCAGCTGGTTGTGTGTGTGTGTTCCCACAAAAGAAAACCACTTGCATGAACACCTGGAATGAAGAACCTGACCACGCCGGGGGCTGGGCATGGGCTACCTCAGCCTCTGCTGAAGTCAGGGGTTTGGAGGCAGATGAATTCCACACAGCCTCGTAACGCGCCACCGAGTCCAGCAAGCACGTCAGCTCCTCCTTTCTCCCACCATCTACACCACAAGTTGCCCTGGGATACACCCAGGAGTATCCATCATCCTACCACTGTCCTTACAGTCACGACTTTCCCTCCCTCATCCTAAGCTTCTCCCACTGCAAGGGATTCTTTAAAAAAAACAAAAAAAGGACATTTTCTTCAGCTTTCAAAATACTAATCAGCCTGTACTTCAGTTAGCGTGGTCCTACCCACAGGTGAACACCTCCCTGCCTGCGAGAGACCCAGGCTGGAGGAGGAGCTGCTGGAGTCCCAAGGACAGCTGAGATGCCAGCACGTTATTATTATTTTTGCATAAATCACCCTTGGGTGACCCCACATCCAACAAGCGAGCAGCAAGAATTAATGCAACATCAGAGTTTGGATTCAGACAGCTTTGTGGAGCAGCGATAGAGTAGTTCAGAGACCTGAAATGATGGGAGTTTCACATTAAACTAGACACCAGGTAAACTCAGTGAGAAACTGTATTAAAGATCACAAGGTCTTTGATCCTAGATTACTAAGCATCACTAACCCGAATGCATTTAATTAAAGTAAAATGAAGTGCTTGTAGTTGTGTTTTCTTTGCTAGATAAACAGGACTTGCCTGCTAAGAGCCTGTCACCAGTAAGACCTGTGCTCTGCCAGCTTGGTTTCCTGGAAGGAGGGATGGGGAAACACCTTCGGAGGCTGTCGGAAGCGGCTGGCCCCATCTACACTTTGGCCAATTTTTTGACATTCAACTTGTTCCGGAGATGTTTGCGTCCTCTCAGCCATGGGAAATAAAATAAACAACCTACAACACATGCAATGGAACTCCTTCCTACTTCGGGGTTGCATCACCTGGAGTAGGCGCAGCAGGTTTGACGCTGGGGTACCCACAGCTCACAGCGAGGAGGCGGCATCACTCACTGCGTTCAGGAATCTCTGAGTCAGTGACACGCAGACCTACACCCATTCCACATTGCTTCACTTGTGTTTACTTTGTATGAAAAACTAAGGTGGGGATGAGCAGAAGCAGTGGACTCCTTTTGGCAGCAGCGATGGCGTGAAGCCATGCAGCAGATACTCGAGAGACAGGGCCAGGGATGGGGCTTCCCTGGGAAAGATGCTGGCAGCGGGGGAATCAGGCTCCAGCAGAACCTGCCCGTGGCCATCACCCTGGCACTCCTCAGGACGGGCCCACGCCTCACACACGCTGCTCCAACCACGGTCACTCGGCTTGTGTGTGTGTGTCACACTACCCTATACAAATTACACATAAATATATATCTATAAAATGCCAAGAGGATGCTAAGGAGTGATTCAGCGGCTTTTATTTGCGCTCAGATTTCAAGGACTCCTGGGTTTTACTTTGCAAGCTGATCCGCACAGCAGTTCCCCACACCTGAAAGGAATGCCTTTGTACTGCAATTGCAGCCACGGAAATCAGGCTTGTAATAAGCAGACACAGGGACTTTTTTTTTTTTTTAAATCCAAACCACATCAGAGGGAAGCTTGAATCCTCCTCAGATTTACAACAGTTAGAAATCGGCAATTTTCCCTTCTGTGTTTAAGAGTTGCATGATACTCTCCGTCGCGTTTTCATTTTATCTTAGTTTCACCAGCAGGGCCTGCAGGGTGTAACCAGCTTGCAATAGCTTTAATGGACACTGCTCCCACATCGCACAGCTCAGCAAGAGGCGCTTCCATTTTTAAGCTTGGAAGTGTTCATTGGAATCTTACGGCCACCAAACTCCATCCACAAACTGCTATCTTTTATCTACCTGGCTCCACTACTATTAACTTGGCTCCCTCCTACATGAGCCTCCAGGGCACAGTATTGCAATTAAACCCACAAAGAAATACAAATAAATCCTGCAGGAATAGGCAGCCCTCAACACCCCCCGCCCCCCCCCCCGCACAAAGTCCAGAAACAGGTTTACAGGGAAATAAGGAAACCCGGGAAGGCGCAGCTCGGCCATGGCGTGGGAGCGGGGTGGGAGCAATAAAACTGACTCGAAACTCTTTACCGGCTCCGGTCCGGTTTAACTTCCCGGAGCGGACGGCGGCCCCGGGAGAGCCCCGCACCGGCCCCAGCCCGCGGGTGCGGAGCCTCCGCGCCCCCCCCCCCACCCCAGCCCGCAGAGCGCAGGCTGCGACTCGCCCTCGGGTGGCCCAAGCGCCGCCAGCCGCCTCCCGGAGTCGCCCAACCGGGCGGCCAAGGAGCCGCCGCCGCTCCCCGGCCCCCTCCGACCCCTCGGCCCCCTCCGACCCCACCGCCCCCGGGGCGGGAGAGGGGCCACTGACCGGTGCCCCCCGCGCTGTCCGAGGTCACCTCCTGCGCGAAGATCCAGGGCGGGTTGGCGGCGAAGAGGGAGGCGGCGGCGGCGGGGCTGGGGTGCCGCTTGCCGAAGAGGCGGCTGAAGGTGCCCTGCACCGAGTGCTGGTGCTTCTTCATCCTGCCCGAGCTGCCGCTGCCCCGCGCTCCCAGCCGGGCAGCCCCGCCGGGCCGGGGCCGGGGCCGCTGGCGGGGCGGCTGTGGGGCGGGGGGGGGCCGGGCCGGGCCGGTCCCACCTTCCGCCCCTCCTTCCGCCCAGGTGCCTCCCGCCGCCCCGGGGCCGCGCAGCCGCTGCCGCCCTGCCCGGCGGAGGGAACCCCCGGGGGCTTTATGGGCAGCGACGGCCCCGGGGGGGGGGTCCCCGCAGGGCTCGGCCCGAGGGGCTTCCGCAGCCGCGGGGGGGTGTCCCCGGGCCGCTGGGTCAGCCCCTTCCCGCTGGTGGGGAGCGCGGGTGAGACCCGGGGGGACACCATAAACCTGGAGGGACAGCGGGGCCCGCGGGGCGGGTGAGCCCGTAGACCCCCCCGCAGACCCTCTGGGTTGGCAAAAGGGGTCGGGGCTGACACGGGTCATTTTGGAGTCGCCACAGAAACTGAGAGAGCGGTGAGACAAGGTGGGCACCAACACCCTCGGGGTCCCCAAGAAGGCGGTGGGCGATGTGGAAGGAGTACCGTGCCGCTCAGTGGATCATACAAGCCCCGGGCTGTGCGAGGTGGAGGGGCCACCTCAGCTGACCCGGAAAAGGAGCATATATCCCCTATATGTGCTCAATAAATAGCTCAACGCCTGAGTCCTCTTAAAAAACCCCGACACAAGACAAGCTCTCAATCTTCTCAAGCTGGCTGTGTGCTGAGCGTTTAGGTGTGAGAGTTTTGGTCCCTCTCTCGCTGTCTCCCGTGTTTATCTCCTTGTCCTCCTCCTGCTGTCACCCTGACCCCAGGGCTGGGCTCCCCGGCCCCACGGCTTTCTGCTCCTGCAGTGCCCAAAGTCCCTGTGTGCCATCCGCAGGTGTCCTCGCAATCCAAGGAAATTCCCAGAGCCAGGGGAAGCCGAAGTGTGAGCCTTTCCCTCTGCGTGTGTATGCCAGGAAGCACATTAGCACTGAGTTTTAGGAAGCCTCTTACTAAGCATTAACCCCCCCATCCTCCACGTGTCTGAGCCCCTCCGCAGACCCCTGTGGGCTTCGCTGGGACTATGCACCCCCAGAAACATCTCCTTCTCCAGTGCCACCTGCCTGGTACTGGGGTTTGGGGGTTTTTTGATGCAAAACATTAAAGACAGTGGGACTTGACCCCAAATCATTTCTTGTTTGAGGTACGAAAGCAAGTCTCCAGCATTGCCAACAACCTCCTGTGTCATACGAGTAAAAATTGAGAGTTAATGGGTAACATCGGTTATTAATAAATGCTGGGATTTCTGGAGAACTTTAAACCCACAGTAGCTGTGGAAACATTAACTCCGAAACACAGCTTCAGGGTATGGTCATCCTGCCCTACATCTATTTCTATTTCCACCACATTTTGAGAGTAAAAATTATATAGATTGCATTTTTCAGTGATAAATATTGCTTATTTAATCACTTTGAAATGATGCTTTTCACAACCTCTTCTTGCCACAAAGTACAAATTAGGGCAACACATTCAATCACCCGTCAACAAGGAAAAATGAACGCTGTTCTGGTACTTTGGAAGGAAAATCTGATCACAAAATAAGTTGTCAGGCAGCAGAGAATTAAGGGCAAATGGGGGGAAAGAAAAGGAGAGTTAAAATGTGGTACCATGTGGATTCAATGCTGTGGTTGGAATATGGGGGTTACAATTATTTCCGAGGGTTTTCAGAGCCTTTATCCCGCTCTGCAGAGGGGCAGCTCCGTCCCGGAGCCCATCCCGAGATCCGCTGGAGGAGCAGCGGGTGCTGCCCAAGGGACGGCTCCGTGCACAAGGGCTGCAATTAGTGGGACTCGCGCCCTTTCCGACACTTATCTTGACTGCGGGCAGTGCCAGCCGGGGAAGGGACACGGCCCTGCGAAGGTCTGCAGGAGGGTGACACCTGCACGCCCGGAGCTCGGGGGTGGCAGTGAAGGGCACTCCTGCCTGCGGAGGAGAGCGTGGTAGGATGGAAACTCAGACAACATTCCTCCCGAGAGCGGTGCCGGAGCCAGCTCTTCAAGGAGCCCACCTAGCCGAGCCCCAGGCGATTAAAGAAAATCCCCTGGTACCTTGGAATCAGATGAAATGAAGGACCTGCTCGCTACTGGAGAGACAAAGGACACAACATCTTTGCAAGACGGACACGGCATTGCCGCTCGCTGCTCTTCACAGCCCTTGCCCGAACACATTGTGCAGGATATACAGAGACACGGAGGCAAGGAAAAGGGGAAGGAGAAGAGGAACTATTTTAAGAAGAGAAGCCAATAAAATCCCGTGGAATGAGAAAGCCTGGGCTGGTGCATGAAGGCGTCCCACAAACTGTCGCTAAAACAAAGAGGCTTCAAAGGGGCGATGCTCTGCGGGCAGGGGAGAGTGTGACTCAGCTCGGGGTGCTCCTCTGCCCCGGGGCAGGGGGATGCGGGGCAGCTCCGGGGGTGGGGAGCTGTACCCGGTGCCACCCCAGCAGCAGTGGGTTCGCCTCGCCCTGGGTGGTGAGCGTAGGAAAACACGCTGCTCACAACACGAAGGGATGCGTGTTTTGAGGTGAATCTATTATCCCAGTGAACACAAGCTGCTAAACAAGTCTGCCAGAGCTCATGTGCACACTCCCTGCATTTGTTCCAGCTGAAAAAAAATTCGCACCTCCCAGTAAAGCATGGAACTCCCCCCAGAGGAGCAGAAAAACCTCTGGACCAGCAAGAAGAGGGGGTGAGGTGCTGGCTGGCTTTTACCAAGTGAGAACCCCAAAGATGCAGAAAAGGTGCCTGGTTTGGTGGCAGGGTTGTATTTTTAAGGGAGGATGACTGCCACTCACTGCTCACCGTGATCATCTGAGCGATAGAGGCCACCCAGCTGAAGGGACAAGGTGGGCTGGGCTGGGCACGGAGCACAGGAAAGCACTGGGAAGATCGCCAGCGGATTTTATGGCACAGAAATAGCCCTGTGAGCCCTGCTCTGATGTAACGCACCACAGCGTGAGGCTGCCTTTGATCCCCCCATGGGTAAACACCCCCCAACGATCTGTCTCAGCAGCGGCCTGAGGAGCTGCCCCACGGATGTAGGTCCTGCCCTGCTGCGCTCCCAGGGGGACGAAGGACCCGAACCAGGGAGAAGGGGGCAGGAGAAGGCACACAGTGTATGGCTGCAGGACAGCAAACTGCACCTGTGGAAGGACAAACAGCTCATGTGTATAGAGGGGAGCAGGTCCGAGCTGCCACAGCCACATTTCGTTGGGGGTGGCAGGGCCAGCCCAGAGTGTCCCAGCCGGATGGGCAGCAGCGATGGTTCCCATCGGGGTGCGACCCTTCCCCAGTCCCATCAGCCCAGGAGAAACAGCACCCTCCTAATCGCCATGGCTGAGCCCCTGCGCCCCTCTGCCCCCTCTGCCCCGAGGGGCATCCCTGTGACAGCCACCACCCGGTGACACCCCAGGGGTCATAATGGCCACTAGTGGCCCCGATGGCCCTGACAACCTGCACTGCCCACCCCGGTGACGCTGCCTCCAGCCTCTGCCCCAGAGCCCCACGCACGGGGGTCTCTGCTGGGAAGATGACATCGCAGGTGGGAGCTCATGGTTTGGCAGGAGGGACTCTGGCTCACCCTGTCCCCTTCCTGCAGACAGGGGGCTGGAAGACCCTTGCCCCAAGGGTGACCATGACAAAAGGGTCCCCGTAGTGTCCCTGTGATGCATCCATCGTCCCTCCCCTGCTGCACAAATCCTGGCTGCGCTGCCATCAGGCGGCTTTGCCCTGGTGGTCACCAAGGGCTCAGAGCAAACAGCACACGATAGCCGTGGGACGGCTCCGTGGGGATGAGCGAGGAGCTGCTGGTGTGGGGACACCCCGGTGCAGAGCGAGGGGGGCAAGGGGGGCAGCACCGCAGCCCGGGGGATCCCTTCTCCTGGGGTGGGTGCTGGACCCCTCCTGCTCTCCCCATCAGTGCCGTCTGTCATCCCCCTGTGACCCCACCCGTGGGGATCCTCTTCGAGAGACAAGAGACAATATGGGAGGGATTAGGGATCTCTGAACGTGTGAGCAGATGTCACAGCATCACATGGGACTGAACTCGGGCACAGAGCTCTGGCAGCGCCGTAAATAGCAGCGGGGACATTGACCTGGTGCTTCCCCTCCGAGACAGTGATCGCTTAAGCAGGTGCCCTCACCTGGGCATGAGGGACGCTTCTGCCGAGCTTTAGATGCCCCAGAGGATGAGCAGGACCCGCCCGGGCAGAGGAACCCCATCACAGGAGCAAAGCCTCAAAGCCCAGCACTCCCTGGGAGGGAGAGGGTGTCCTCCCCGTCCCTGGAGGTGGCTGCAGCCCCGTGTAGTGAGTGTGTGCAAGGCTCGCACATCTCCGAAGCAGCTGGGTTTTCAAAGTGGCTACAGCCTCAGCTCCACCCCCGACGGCATTAATGCTCCCCGCGGGGTGGGGGCAGCCCACTCCTGTGCCAACTTGTCTCTTATCTTCCACCGCGAGTACGGGATGAGCTATAATCCTGCACCGTGTGAACAGAGCCACTTCTGACCAAGGGTGCTCGGAGCAGGCAGATGCAAGCCACGCTGAAGTGACCGTCGTGGTGCAAAATCTGCTCTTCAGGAGCCAAAAGACCATTGTTTTATCCCCTGTGGAGAGAATGGACTGTTCCCTTGCGGCAGCAGCTGCTCCAAGAGGACTTCTCCTGAGGTCCAGCAGTGGACCCATCAGGCGTCTGGCCAGTGGCCGTACTGGGGAAACCCCTGACAAAAAGAGGTGGCAATCGTGTGAGGACGCAGTAATTTCCCTCAAAGGCTTTAAGGAGATTTCTGAACAATTTGTGGGTGTCCCCCCTCCTAATGGGTTTAGGAGCCAGCGTTCGGGGAACAGAAATAGAGCACCAAGTAAGGCAGGGCGTCACGGAAACTAAGAAACCTCTTTACAAGGTTAAAAATAAAGCCAGACAGCAAAGCGTTTATTTAGGACGCCCAGGAGTAAAGCGGATAATTGCCGGGGGAAGAGCCGGTTTCCATTAGCACAGAGGTGTCATCAATGAAAACAAGATAACTGAGTCACGGTTAAATAACAGCAGCAAAAATACTTTCCCAGTCAAGGACAGCCTTGGAGCAGCCGTGGGTGACAAGCGAGCCCCACGTGTGTCCTGGGGCACACATCCCCACCGCCTCCTTGGCAAAGGGTCCCTGAAAATGCCCGGGCTGTTCCTGCAGCCCTTGGTGCCCCGCCGGGTGATGGCCCTGCCTCTGCTCCCAGGCTGTGCAAATGTGACCCAACCGATGGCGAGGAGGTGCTGTGTTTGCCAGGGATGCTGCTGTGTTCCTGCCATGGCTGGCAAAGCCCTCGTGGCTCAGACCGGGTTGAACCATTCTCATGGCCGGTTTGCCACGGCTGTGGTTTGGTGGAGACTTTACAAGGAGTGTGTGTCGCTGCCACAGCCGTTATAACAACTGAGATCCTGATCTGGGGCCGGGGCTCCCCTGTGGCAAACACAGAAGGAAAAAGTCGTATCCCCCACAAGTGATGGGGGGCTGAACCAGGTCAGCCTGACAGTGGGAACATCAGAAACTGGGAAGCACCTTATGTTCACTCTGGGCTGTTACAAATAACCACCTGAAATGCAAATCAAGAGAGAATCAAGTCCTTCGAGTCTCATTGAGTGCATTCCCTCAGTCACTAAGTCACTTCCATGTTTCCAGTACAGCATTTCATTTTCAGCTCACTTTCTCCTTAAGTAACACCACCATAGATTTTTAGCTACAGGAATGTAAATACCTGAATTCTCAGCATTTGTGCTGCGCGTTGGCTGCCCTTCCAGTGAGTGTCAGCGGGCTGGTGGTCCCCAAGCTCTCCTGCTGTGATTAACTTGCTGCTTTTTGGTCGCCAGGGCACAGCTCTTGCATGAAGACATTAAGCACAGATAAGGATGGCAAAGTGTGGGGGAAATTGCAATGCATTTGTCTGGCTTTTTTTTTCTCCACAGGTGACTAAAACACCAGAAGCCCCTGGCAAAGACCAGAAGACACCAGAGGGAATGGAGGAGACCAAGGAGAAGCAGGAGGTCTCTCACAAGCCACCCGTCCCAACGAGCCAGGAGTCTCCAGCCTGTCACCAGCCACTGGCCACTCGCTTTGTTCCTTTTGTGGCCCATTTTGGGGGCCGTCAGCCCAACTCCTTCAAGTTTCTCTTCTACCAACCAACTTGCTCTAACTCGTACAGCCCCTTCTACACTGCGCAGAAGCCAACCTGCGGGTACCGCTACCACCGTGACACCGACCACACCAGGAAGGTGATGGACGTATCGAGTGTGAACATCGTGAAGTGGAGCCCCACCATGGGCAGAAGGCCGTAGTGGAGAGCAATAAAGCCCGAGCAATAAAGCCCAAGCAATGAAACCAGGGACCGGGGTGACTCCAGCTGCCCGTTGAGTGTGTGAGCTATGGCCAGCAGTGAACACGTGAGCTGAGGAACGGGTGGTGAGGCCCTGCCGCTCCCCAGAAAACCATGCGGTGAGGATTTTGCTCTAAAAACCCGGTCTGACTTGTCCTGTCATCTGTTGCCACCTGCTCGCACAGAGGGACTGGGTGTCAGCAGCGTGGCAGGGCAGGGACGGCCACCAGCCCGGCTCCTCCACACCAGCCTGGCCTTGGCACAAGGTGCAGAACCCGGGAAGGTTTCACCATCTTCCCCCGCTGAGCCTAAACCCTGCTCCTTCTTCGAAAGGACACCTGCTTTCACTAGGCTTTCCCAGCCACAGGCAAAGTGCTGTTGTTAGTGAACGGAGCAGCAGTTCCAGTCGTGGTGCTTGGACATGAGACAGTCCCTGGAGGTGACGCTCAGACGGGGTGTCCCCGCAGGTGCCCTCCATGCAGCGCTTCGGGGTCTGTGTTGCCTCCTCTGGGGAACGGGACGCCCTGTCAGCAAATACCACACATCCACATCCAATACACACATTTCTGCTGCTAACGAGTGCCTCGGTATCACAGACCGAGGGGGGCAGAGCCCGGGGTCCCCACTGAAGCTCCCCTTGCTCACGGGTGCTCAGTGGGGACCTGTGCCTGCTGGCGAGGGCAGGATTAGCACATCCAATTAGCGCTCCTCAATCTAATTCCTGTTCCCTAACTGTTTCACACTTGCGTAACACCACCTGCTTTAGCAGGGTTATTCTTAATTTACTTCAGGGCGGACACAATATGAAGCTCTGCAACACACAAAAGTTGGGCTCTTTGTCTTACAGCCGCCAGATATAAAAATCTAAGTGTTACAGGACAGACTCTGCTGGTAGAGATCCGGTGGTCACCGATTCCATTATTAGTGGAGGATCTGGCCCATGCTGCTTTTTACCATTTTTCATGGTAATTCATCATAAATGAAAATCAAAGCCACATTCAAGTCCACTGGCATGGGCTGAGTTTGGTAGCCCAGTGGCCAGGACACGCTCCGGGGCGTGCAGGGCAATTCTGTGGGAGAAACACTCAACTGGCAGGAGCAGAGACCGCAGAGAGGACGCAGCAGGTGGTGGGGAGGGAGCTCCCCAGGAGAAGACCATCATCGCATCTGGTGTCTGCATTAAAGCACTTAAGGCTTTGCCATTCAAAGCAATTATGATTCTATAAAGGTCTCAGCACACCGCGTTTACCCTCATAGAGCATCTCTTACAGGAGCTGAAATGGTTCTTCCTTCTCCCTGAATTCCAGCCCCGTCGGGAAATCCTCCAGCCAGAGTCAGTCTAAGGGAGACTGAAAAGACAGTAAGAGCTCAGAGATTCCCAAGAGGTTTTTCTCTCTTTCTTCTTACCCTCATTTTGGTGCAAAAGTTATTGCTCTTATCACCCCCCACAAAATCATAAATGAAGTGGATTAGGAGATTACACCATTACGGAGAACATTCCACCCTCTTAATCTCCTGCTGGGCCTGTAATCTGCAAGACTTTCCCATTTTACCTCTTTTCTATTTTAACCCTGAACTCTTAATGCCTGGCAGGAGCCCATCACCCCCCTGAGTCTCATTGGCCGGGGAGGGATTTGCTGGGTACTTAAATGTCACCCTTTTGTCCAAAGAGGGTTTTGTGCTTTTGATTTTTCCTGGAGAGAGGTGCCTTTTGCATCCACCACCGCTGAACTGGGACAGCACAAGGCGGTTTGTTTTTTCCTGATACTGTGATCCCTGCAGTGCTGGGGACATTTGGACTTTAAAAGCAAGAAGCAGAATTTGAAAGAGAGCCCTCAGATTTCAGAAAACACCAGTTTTTGGCTGTGAAGTGACCAGCGCTTGGTGCGGAGATGGGGAACATGGACGGGAAAGCCGTGGAGGAGCTGAGCGCCACCGAGTGCCACCAGTGGTATAAGAAGTTCATGACGGAGTGTCCTTCTGGCCAGCTCACCCTCTACGAGTTCAAACAGTTTTTTGGCTTGAAAAACCTGAGTCCGGCAGCGAACAAATACGTTGAGCAAATGTTTGAGACGTTTGACTTTAATAAGGTAAATATTGTCCTTCCCACTCAGGCTGCGCCGGGCTCTGCTCCCTGGCTGCGATCGCTGCGTTCGGGTGTAAGCAATGGAGATGGGCATCTAAGGATGTATGGGCTTATTCTCCATGGCCTCATAAATTGTAAAATCAGTTATTCGAGGCGAAAAATGTTCACAAAACCTCCTCACTTGCTGACTGTTCTGGGAGGAAAGAGGCTTCTCCCAGAATTTATATTTCCCTTTCAAGTTATTAAAATAGTGGGGTTTTATCTGCTGGTCTGTGATCCCTTTGAAATGAAGTGCCCTTTAATCCTTAAATATCAAATGCTGTGAGTGAGAGTGAGGAACAAGCCAGCAGTGTGAGAACAGGCAGAGGCAGCGTGTCCCGGTGCCGTGCAGCGTGCCACGAGCTGGGGCTTATGGAACAGCTCGGCTTTCCTCTTCCATTCTTGTAAATTTTAAATGGATTACAGCTTCATTGATTTCATTGCATGTGCCCAGTCCCAGAGGATAAGGAGCTCGGGCCCTCTGTTCCCTGCGGAGAGGCTTTGCTGGGGGAACAGTCCCGGAGCCATCCCGGAGCCATCCCGGAGCCATCCCGGAGCTCCAGCACGCATTCGGCAGCGCCGTCTCCCGTCACGGGAGCAGCCCCGGGGCAGCAGAGGGACGCTGTGTCCCCGAGGGGAAACACCACCCGCCTTTACCTGCAAATGATTGGAAATTGCATCCC
>JAOQGH010000013.1:6197653-6211214 GCA_025769975.1 Gallinago jamesoni | reverse complement strand
GGGAATCCCGGGAACCCGCCGGGAGCGGAGCTGGAGGGCTCGGGGACAGCGAGGTCCAAGGGGAGGGAGAGGACGAGCTCGGAACCGACAAGAACAAGCTGCAAAAAATCTCTCCCGGCCCGTGCGGTGTCGGGGGCGAGAAACAAAGGTTAAAGCAAAGAAACGGAGCCGCTTCTCCGGCGGCTGCTCCTAAAGGTCCCGTATCCCCCTGGGATGGGGCTGCTCCACCGGGCTGTGTCACACATCAGATCCCACAACACACACCATCAGTGACCTTAAATACAAGGTCTTTAAGGGTAAGATGCTTGAGACACTTTCCAAACTTCTGAGGTGCACTTTCCTTTAAGAGAAGGAGGAAGAAAGAAAGAAACTGGTATTTTCCCAGACTGCCAGAGCTAAGCAGGGGTGCTGTGAGAAAACAACCCAGTGAGACCACAAAAGTCCCTACAGCGACCAGCACGGGGCTGTGGAAGTCCTGGCACGGCCCTTCTGTATTTCAACATGACATTTTCGAGGGGAAGCTGCACATGGACACTTTGGGAATGACCTGGACACAAACCTTTTCCTCCGGGCAAACCCCAGCTACCCATGGGTGAACCTCCCCTCTCAGAACACCGGGTGTACAGACAAATAAAGAGCACAACTAAGCAGAAAGATGTAATTATCCTCTTTCCTTCTCAGTGCTTATCCTGGGAATGCACCTTCCAGAATATTTTAGGGTGTGATGCCCTCTCGGCTCCTGCTCCCTGGTGACTCTCCCCACCAGCCACTTTCAGCAACATCGTCACCTTCAGCTTTCTAACCTCATTGTTTCACCTTCCATCCTACCCAACTTCAGAAGCATCAAACACCAGAGCAGATGGTTGAAGCTCAGAAAAATCACGTGGCATTTGCCTTTTCCAAGCCATCCTGTTTCCCAATTTAGACTCAAGAGAAATCCGATCAGTCAAATCCAATTCTCCCTGGGCTGTAAGTCTGGAAAAATGGATTATGCAAAATGTCTGACATCAAGAGCCTGATGTGAATGTTGAGTCGAGTTCGGGAGGAGCTCAAAGTGTTTATACCTATGGATTTAAAAACAGGGCTAAGACTAAAGCACCTTGCGATTTCTTGACAAAAGATTACACCATTGATAAGAGGAACAATTTTCCACGGGGCTATGCCAGCACTAACACGAGCATTATCTGCCATGTGCCACCACCACCACAGCTCTTCCCCGGGCCAGAGGGGGGGCAGGCATCCTGCATCCCACTGCACATCCAACACTTCACTTTGAGCCCTAAATTCTTCTTGTTTCAGTCCTGGCGTGGTCAAAACAGGGTCCATCTCATCACAGCACCTTCAGCTCACTTTACTGAAAGCGACTATTTCAAATTCCATCAGAATATTTTTTTGTCATACACATGATTTCCACAGTCACTCCACAGGAGTTGACCAGAAGATACCCCTTTCCTCCTCTGCACCTGCAATGGCACCACCAGCTCTGCCTTACCCCTCCTCTTGCCCACAGCAGCTGTTACACTTAGTGCCTCCCTTAAATTCACTACGCCTGTCTTAAAGACTACAATTTTGCTCAGACATTCAGACCTTCACCTGCATTCTAAGTGAAAAATAAATGCTACAAAAGAGAATTTTAATAAATAATTCTTTATTAAATTCATGTGTTACAAAATTTCTGTGAACAACCTCAGCAGTGCAGTGTTAGGATGCCCTCTACCACCGCAGCAGAGGACTGCTGGGGGGGGACAGCAAACACCTCCCCTGCCTGATCTGACCAGAGCAAGGAAATGTAAAGCATTTAAGTAAACCCACAGTATGCAACTAGAGTAAGTAAACATGCACTTAATTTGTGCCAGAAGCAGAAGTGTGTTTTGTTGGTTGAGTTGCTGAAATTTAAGGAATTAGAGACTTGTATCCTATTGTGAAAATATTTGTCCACAAGTTGGAAAAATCAGTGAAGTGGATCTTCTCTTCCAGGCCCTCAGGTCAGAAGTGAGATTTTTCTTTCAGATCTTGGGCTGATAAACTATTGGCTTGAATGAGCTTTAAACAGCTGCCTTGCAGCAGCGTGAACTAGGAGTCTAATCTGCTCTGATAAGCAAGTGCACCACAAGCTACTGTGTATTTACAGAGAACTCTTGGAAAGGCTATTTAGAAGTGGAAATATATATGGATTTGAACTCTAGCACAGATTGTGTCATATCCTCACTACTTCCTCATAGTCCTGAATTCAAACATTGGTTAAATTAACAAGACTGCAAGCCACTAAACTAATCAGCTAATGAAAGATACTTCAGTCGTAATTAAAGGCCACAAAAAAGGGATTGCAAATCTTTCCATGGATGTGACTTGGCCCACTGATTTAATGGGAAAACTAAAATAAAACAGACCAAACCCCATGTTATTTTCCTGGGGAAATTTTTCTTGAAAATAATCCAATAAATCCAATAAAGGTGAATGAATATTTGGGTTCAACTCAAATTCTCTTCCCACACACACGTACGTATTCGGGTATGTGTGCTGGCCATAAGAACAGCAGAGCTCAGCCTACAACCTCTGCAAATTTTATCTGTAGTCTGTGGCTAATTAATTCCAGTGTAAAACCACTGTACTAATCCTGTAACTCACTTGGATTTTCCTGTCACTTGTTCCATTCTGTGGTCCAGCCAGTAAAGCAGCGCCGATCCTCTCATTGCAGAGACCCTGCCCAGCAGAATCCTGCTCTTCCCTCCTCTCTCCTTCCACACAAAACTTCTCCCCGTGCAGAGAAAGCCCTGGAGCTCCTTCAGTCTTCACAGGGGCAGGAAAAGCTGTTCCAGAGCGTTGACTCAGAAACAGGGGCTCAAAAGGAGCAGCATCACACTTGTGCAAATTTGCCCTCTAAATGTAAAGAGGCACAATATCTACTGCTGCTCGGGGATTGGAAATAGCATTTTTCCAGCCCCACAGCAGCCCAGGTCTCTGAGGGGGTACAAGGAGCAGTGTCTGGTCCACAGGAGGGGGGTGCAAGGATCACCCCACCTGCCCAGCACACACCTCATCCTTTCCTCAGCTCTCTGTACTGTCTTGGCTACCCCTTATAATCCAATTCTCATATTTCATAGTGATATGCTGGTGTTCAATAACCTTACACAAGTACTATAATCTAAATATGCATAGATATTACTGTGCATAACAGACCCCCTGAGTGCATAAAGCACCTCGCTGGTTGGCAGTTTTGGTTCGATGTGTTCGTATCTCTGCAGGTATGAAAGATGCAAACCCTGGTCTGTGCTGGAGACAGCACCACTGCATCAGGACTTCTCACTTCCCAACCCCGTCTGTCATCAGCCTGAAACCCTGCCCAGGATCCACTGCAGGCAGCCACAAAAAGTTTGTTCCTTGAGGTGTAACCAAAAACCAGAGCTGGCAAACACGGCATTGTGTACACAGTAAGACTTATTCATGGGCCAAAAATAGTCTCTGGGTACCAGCAGTACACAGCACATGGGGTTTAGATCGAGATATGGCTTCTTAAACCACTGATGTTTTCATCTGGATGCTGAGACCGTATTAGAAAGAAAAGCCACTACCACCCTGGAGTGCGAGAGCCACAGCTGCAGTCAGCGTCACATTTTCAGCTGTACCAGAACTGAAGTCTCTCAGAACAAAGCGCTCTTTCTCCTCTGCTCAGAGATCCACCCCCCAGGGTTTACATCCATTTGCAACATCTTCATCACCCACTTGTCTTTCCTGGCCCCGTCAATGAACTCGTCAAGAGACAGCTGCCCTGTGTGCAAGATGAGGGGGACACAAGACATGATAGATAAGTCATAAGAGGAAGGCAGGAGTAAAAGCTATCTAAGCTTCAGAAAAATATGCCTATAAGACAAAGTTCTATGTCATTTCCCTGCACAGTTTGGGCCAGTTAGCCAAGAGAAACCCCCACGCTGTTCACACCAGCCCCATCCATCCCTCGTCTCACACGATGTGCTGCGTCAGTGACACACGCTCCTCCACGAGGATGCAAGATCCTGGAAACTCCAGTGGGACTGGAGCCACTGTCTTTACTTGGGCTATTTGCGCTGGGACTGGGACCCGCACTCTGGCTACTGGGGACTTTCAGAGCATGAGATCTGTGTGGCATCAAAATCCAGACAGAATAGTGACCCCTGTGTGTTTTACATCAGAATAACAATGAAGACTATTTCCTCCTACTGTACCAAGTTATTCTTGAGTCTAATAAACAGACCAGAACCAAACCCAATGTGTCCGGTATGAGTAACATAATAGTCCTAAGTGATTTATTGATAGATGTAATTAAAGCTTGCCTGTCCAGCACAGATAACTTCTCATTACGCAGTAATGCAATCTGAGCCATCCATCTCTTACCATCCCCGTTCTCATCCACCAACTGAAATATCCTGTCCACAACCTCCTCCGGCGTGAGCAATGGGGTCCTCTCCTCCACCTCCGACCGACACACTTTCTTCAGCTTGTAGATAGACTGAAAAGAAGTTCACAGATTAGGAGAAGGACTGGAAAATGAAAAGCAGTGAACTCCATTACCCTCCCAACAGCGTAAAGGTCTTTTACAAAGGCTGCGGTTTTAACCTTTCTAGAAAGATCTGCCACTCGACAGCCCCAGACCTCTAATGAAACCTCTGACCTCACACTCACACACACTGTGGTTCACTTCATTGGCCCTTTGAAGCTGCTGCCCTCCTATTTTCCTTACACAAACTGGTCAGACCTCAGGGTTCTTTGCAAAGAACAAGGAAAGAGTTTCAGACAGGGAAAATCATCTGACTTTTGAGAATGATTTTTCTCTAACATCTGAAGCCAGGCACATCTGGATTTACCCAGCCCTCTCTCCCAGGGAGCTTGTGCCCAAGCTGCAAGAGCAAACCTGTATTAGCACATATTTTGACCCATAGTTTCTGTTCCACTTTGTCACCGGAAAGGGGCAGATTTTATCTATTCCTCCCATGACAACCACAGATTCATTATTAACTTACTCCTTCGGCTGAAGGGTTTTGTCTGAAGTCTTCCCAGAGAGGGGATTAGCAAGGTCCTAACACAGCTCTGGCCAATTCCTGCCTGACCTCAAAACTCTAATTGACCCAGACAAGCTCCCGAGATGCTCCCACACCTGGTGCTGCAGGTGACACCTGGCCACGCTTTCCAGGCAAAACGACCTGCTTTCCACAGATCCAACTTCTGATGCTTTCTTGATATTGCATTTCACCTAAGATCCTGAAGCATTTGATAACCATTGATTAAGCTTCACAAGTACTGGTGTGCAAGGGCGAGTTACAGCACCCGTGGTGCAGGGGTGACTCCACCAGAGTCACCAAGACATTTACCCAAAGAACCCTGGCACCCTGTGCCTGCCTGCCATGCCCCACGCTTCCTCTCACACCCGCACACAGTCCCTAATTAAAGTGCAGAATGTAACAGAAACCCAGAGAGAATAATTACAAAAGGTATTTCTATACTAATTTGTGCCTCTCGGTGTATTCTCACCAGCTACTCAGGCAGGAAATTCAGCTCCTGTAAGGAACATGGGGTGAAACCTTCTTGCACTGGCCACTGCAATGAATTTTGGTGTAAAAACGTAGAAAGAAAAGGCAGAGCAGAGACACGGGGACTCCACACCAGCCCCAGATGCTGCATTTCTGCACAGCTTCAGCAGGGGCCAGGCCACCCACAGTGGGTTTGACCCATCCCTCAGGACCCCATCGGGCTCCATCAGACCACAGAACACACAACCCTTCCAAGGGCAGGCCTTTTCCCCTTCCTCACTGCCCACAGCTGCCCTGAAACCTCATTATCACAAAAACCATATACATCATTACATTGCCAAAGAACTGTGATTGCTTAAAGAAGCAATTAGGCAATGCCCACTTACCTCAACAATTTCCAGCAGCTCAGGTTTATCTATGCAGCCATTCCCATCCTTGTCATATACTTTGAATGTCCACCTCAGCTTGTGTTCCAGTTTTCCTCGTAAAACAAGGTTCAAGGCAGCTACATATTCCAGAAAATCAATGGTATTGTCCTGTAGAAACAAAAAAAGCAGCTGAATGGCACTTAACTGGGTGCAGTTGACAGAAACCTGCTTACAAAACCCTGGTATAAAACTGCCAAGAAGATATTCCATAGGACAGCTGTTTATTTTCCTCTTTATAGAAGACTCATGTCAGCCCAGGACCATCAGGGAGCACAGCCATACACATCCCCTCTGCACCAGGGATGAGCTCCCAAGGAGTGACAGCGGAGAGCAGAGCAGTTTTCCTACAGTGCAAGAAGAGGGGACACCTGCCAGGACCCCAGGAATGAGCAATTTAAATACCCAGACCTTCAGTTTTTTGCAGGAACCTGGATTTTGCCAACTTTAAATTCCGACACAAATCAATCTGCCCACACCTTCCGTAGATTTTTTTATCCTCTGTCACAAACTGACTTTTGTTACGGCCTCAAACGCCACTGGTTTCAAAGGAAGCTTGTACATCTGGGGGGTGACAGACTCATGTCCCCTTTTCTTGTGTCGACACAGAGCACCAACAACCCCACACTCGGAGTATGTTCAATACCTTCAGGAAAAAACACTTAACTAGTGTGGAAAGCATTGCTCACCCCTTTCAAGAGGAGGACGGTAACCATATTGTGTTTCTTCTGAGTATCTAAAATATCCCAGGCTGGTGTGATACTGTCTTTTGCACCAACACACGGGTATGCATGAACTGCTACTAAACCAGAAAGCCCACTTTTCCTGGGTGTCTGATGACAAATACAGCAAAGGGAATCAAAACCAGAAAGCCTGAATGGCTCAGCATTCCTTCACTTTCAAGCAGCTGAAAATCAATATTTTGTTACACACCACCTGTTAGTACTGTATATATACACTCCTCCAACGTATAGCAAACCTGAGTAGGGCTTCTCACACTATAATTCCCCCTCTATCATAACAGATAAATATTTTTTTTCCATGTAGCAACCCTGGTTATTCCAGGATCTTTTGACAATACGGTCTCAAAATGCGACAGCCTAAATTTCAACCTTTTGATTGATCTCTAGTCCCTTAAGGGGACATTCTGTCCTTAGTTTGTGTACAGATTGATGGGAAGAAGAATCCCCTCCAGCCCATGCAGAGCAGTGCAACATGTGCTCCTTCTACCCCAGCACCTTCTGCCCCCAAAACACAGTAACAAGGGTGGGAACTGCACCAAAACACCCCCAAATTACAGAAAAGTGTGGATTATTAGGCAAATCTCTTTAAAAACTCCTCACCACTTACCCCATTCTTATCGAAAGCTCTGAACATGTTTTCAATGTACTCTGCTGCTTCACGGTTATCCTGGACCCCAAAGAACCGCTTGAATTCGTGCATGAAGAGAGTCCCACTGGGACATTCCACCACAAACTTCTTATACCATTCCTGCAATTCGGCAACATCGATCTCCCCTTGCTCCCCTTCGGCGTTGGTGAACTGCTGTCCCATTTCCCTCCGCAAAGCAAGATCCCAAAAAGGAGAAGGAAGAAAAGGAAAACCCTGCCAAAGTCCTTTGTTTGTATTATCCTTTTGTCACCTTTAGTTGTTTTTCCTTTGCTCTTTTTCTTCTGTCTTGTGCCTTTATTTGATGTTAATATTGTGTCTTGCTATTTCACCTTCTTTTTTTTTGAGTTTTACTCTCTTCTTCTGCTTTCTTTCCTACAGGTTTTACCACCACAGCTTTGTGTGCTCGCTTGGTGATGGTGGAACTGCTTCTCTGCATTAGGGCAGCATAACATGGTATCAGGCACGTATAAAAATAACTAAGATCATTAGGAGATTCCCACCTCTGAGTCACAAAGACCTTCAGATGTTCTGAGCTGTGCCCTATTTAAGGGCAGACTCCATAGGCTTAGGGTCCTTCTGCACAGTAATACCCTTACATCAAAGAATTTGGGAGTTGGGGTTCCCTTTGCACACATTGCACAACCCCACTCGCTTCACAGTAGCTTTTCTAGGAAATAAGAAGGATTTTAAGTGAACTTCCCTAATGCTAGTTTTTTCAATACTGACCTACATTACCTGCTTGTGGGAGACATTCAGTCTTTTAATGAAAGAAGGCAACAATTGCAGAGAGCAAACCCTGAAAAAATAACAGCATACAGCTAACACTAGTCACATGAAAAAACCTACTAATGTACAATGTTAATTGAATGCCTACTAGAGGCTTCATTCTATACAAAAAGATTGAGAAGCTAATAAATGCACATAGATACTAGTGCACATACTGCTCTTATTCTCACAATTCACATTCTTATTCTCACCATTCACATTCACAACACACAGCTCTGCCTCGGGTCTCAATTCTGCAGCTGCTCAGTGTAGCAGGGAGATCACAGCCACATCCTCCTGCCCACAACCAGAGCCCTCCTGCCCCTCTTTTCTCTGTTCCCTGCACCTACCAGCTTTTATCTGTATTGTACCAGGTGTTCTGAATCCAACCGTGAGCTGTGTCAGCTGCAAAGAAATGACCTGTAGATATAAAAGTGTCTGAGCCAGCCTGCTATCCAGTTAGGATTCTTCTTTTTAAGAGGATTAGAGCAGTATTGATAGGGAACAAGAGAGTCCCTGTTATAGTAGTGCTAAGGCCCAGAAGCTGTTCATCATTCTAGAACTTTTTTTAATTAGTTTAGAAAGAACAGCTTCTCACATTAAAGAAAAAAAAATCTTAAAACTCAGTCTAAAATTTTATATTGTAAAACAGCAAAGAAAATCATATTCCACTATTAGAACAGGGATTGTTTTGAATTTACTCACACCTGTAAGTAACCTATCAGTGGGGTTGCGTATGTGTGTATATAAGTGTACCTAAATAAAACTGCAGAAGTATAGCATAATTTTATGCTTCTGTACAGAAGGATACCCAGACAATGTATGGTTTCACTTAGGAGTTTTAAGCAAGAGAGGAGCTGGGCAGCGCAGCAGCCCAGCCACAGTCTGGAGATGGATGGAAAGGACCAGAGGCATTACCAGAAAGGCTAAGACTGCTCTATTTCACTGAAAAGGTATATTTTTATCTAATAATGTAGAGGAATCCTGCTTGTCTACCTTTGTGCCTAGAAGAATGCAACAGGATTAAAAAGTTCAATCCTTCCTTTTATTAATGCTTTGGATGAAGTTCAGCCCCTGACTGTAAGGTCACTTGTCTTCAGTGGAGTAGTTTGAGGTCTGGTCATTGAAAAAAGTTATACTGGGTCTATCCCCAGCATTTACCTCTTGGTTAGTCCTACCCAAAGGAAGCCTTTGGCAGCCACAGTCACTGTGGTGCTTATAAAACAGTTCTGCTGCATTCTCCGTTTCCCTGTGCTCTGCTGTGCATACCATGAAAAGAAATAGCTTTTTCCCTTCAATGATATTTCTTGAGTCGTCCTGGCTAGCATCTGGCGAGGGTTCTCTGGGTCACAAGCGGTTTTCAAGAAGCAGAGGTGGTTTTGGGACGGGGTGGGGGGTGCTCAGTGCAGTTTTTCCTGCGGCAGAACTGGGGGTTTCGCACACGCGGGTGCGAAGCCTTTCTCCGTTTCGTGCCGCTGTGGAATGCGAGCGCCGAGGGCAGCCAGCAAGACTCCACATGCCCAGGACGTTCTCTTGCCTCGTTGCATAATTTTGTTTTGCCTTATGGGAACTTAGTGATCTGTTCCCAGGAGAGAAAATGGTTCCCCTTTGTTTTGATGACTACAATCTTTTCTAGCTGGAACAAAGGGCTGCAGGAGAGTGGAGTTAGGAAGCCTTGCTGGTGCTACTGCAGGTATCAGGAGGTACGATCATGTTGATAAAAGTACTGATGTTAATTTGGCACTGAAATAAATTAAATCCCATTGCTCCTGGTATGAAAATTCCTCTGCATCTACTCTCTGTCCAAAGCCTGTGCTCTGCAGACTGTATCGACGGAGCTGCTGCCTCCCAGCCAGCAGAACGTCACCTTAGGGAGTACAGTTCATCAGCCAAAGGATTTCTTCATTTGGTTTGGAAAAAGATGCAGGTAGAGGTAAATATAAGCAGAGAGAACTGAAAATAAAAATAATGATTTCTAGAAAACACTGAAGATGTTGGTGCTATTTGGCCACCTGAAGGGTTAGGATCAGTGCTTTATGTATTATGTCAGAGTGAACACTTTGGATGATTAATTGCAAACAGGTAACATCTGATTACAAGTCCTGCCTAATGAGCTATCCCTGGATTATCACCTGTACAGCTCAAAAGCTGCAGAGTTTCCCAGCCAAGAGCATGGAAAAAGCTTATTTCCCGTCGGTTCACAACACAACGTGCTGCCACACGCTTCAGCAGAGACTGGTAGAAACTCAAGAAAGAAAAAAAAAAAAACCAACAAAACCTGCAGAGGCCTGGGAAGACTCATTTGTTTGGCATCTGCGTTACTGCTGGGTGCAGGCAGGGAGGCGGCAGGGCGCAGGCAGGCACCGCTGCCCGCTGCGAGAGGACCAGCCTCAGTGAAACCAAAGGCAGGACCAGATCCTCCTCCCACGCCGGAGCGGCCCTCACCTCATCCTTTTGCCACATCGCTCCATTATTTTAAATAACTCAGTCCTGACCTGCCCTAACGCCCCTCAGGTGGGTTGGGCACCCCGGAGTGTCCCTGCAGGGGACAGGAGAGCTCAGCATCACCACCCGTGTCTGCTTCCACAGCTGCCCGAGCGTGAGGCCACAAAGGAAAGCAAACCAGAAGCATCCTTAAATTTTCCCGTTGTCGCCAGGCAGGACGGACACGTGGACTGGAGGAATGCAGGGAGGATGAGTGGCAGCTTTTGCGCTGACCCATCTGGGGAGAGATCAAAGATCCCTCGTGCTCCGGTGTCTCTCTGCATCTCTTCCCAGCTGCTCGCCACGCTGCCCGTGCCGCTGCACGTCCTCGTACGGCAGGAATAACCCCCCGGCAGAAGGTGCAGTGCTGCAGGAGCAGCTCTCCCTGGTTTGCCGATCAAAAATGGTCAGGCACAAGAAGCCAAACCCATCTAAGATGCGCCACTGCAGTGCCATCCCACAAAGCAACCCCACTACCCTTCCAGGGCCACCTATTGTATTTCGCTTATTGCCAGAAAGATTTTATTATATGCTGACAACCCCCTGCTAAATGTTCCCTCTGAGTGGCCACGCTCCGGTGACTAATGAAGCCTGAAACATTCATCTTGCAAGGCAAACTTCCCAAGAAAAATGCAGAATTACATTTTCTCTGTGTGAAGATTTTAAAAAAATCTGCCTAGTTCCAAAGTCTTGGTCTAAGATTGACCTTTGGACGTACGTCAGCCTTTCCAAACTCGGGATTCAGCACTATCCACGATGTTTGTGGTGGCAACGAGAAGGGAAATTCCCAATGTTTTTTTTTCTGCTTCGCTGAAACCGAATATTGAAGTGTGGTGTGATGTCCTGAAACCAAGATTCACCCCTGAGTCACGGCTCCCCACCTCCGAGGAAAAGGCATGAGACGCGGGGCCGCTGGAGCGGGCAGTGGGAGGCTGCGGCCGGGCCGGGGGGAGATGCGGCGGAGCCCCCTCGCAGCCCCAGGTAGGGGGGACGGGGGGGGGGCGGAGAAGAGGGACATTTTTATGCTTTTCAGCCAAAACCTGCACGCCCGGGGCTCCGCGTTAATCCCAGGCGACTTTAGGTTTTGCCGGAGCGGATCGGGCGGGGCCGGTATGCTCCGAGCCGCCAGAAAACCAGGAACTTCTCCTTTTCCTTCCTAAATATCCCATTAGAAAGAAAAGAGACGCGGTGGGACGGGGGGGGCGCTTGCCCGTGAGACCTGCGGGGGGGAGGGGGGGGGGCACAGAGCGGTCCCCTGGCCGTGGGGACGCGGAGGGCACCCCCACCCGCGGCGGTGGGGACACACGGAGCGCACCCCTCGCCGTGGGCGGGGGGACACGGCGCGGCCACCCCCCGCTCCCGGTGTCCCCCCCCCCCCCGCGTCCGTGGGCGGGGCGGGCGCGGTGCGGCTGCGCCCAGCGCACCTGGGCAGGTGAGGGCGGGGCGGTGCGGGGCGGGCGGTGCGTGTCCGCCGGGCCGCGCTCCCCTCGCTGCGCCCACGCGTGGGCCCCGCGGGGCGGCCGAGAGCCCCCGCGGGCGCGGAGCCCCTACCGCCCCGTCCCGGTAAGTTGCGCGGGGCGGAGTGCGTGTGCGGGGCTGGTGGCGATGTCCGGCGGGCCCTCGGCGGAGCCCGTTCCGCGGGTGGGGGGGAATGCTGGCCAGGGCCGGGGCCGTGGCGGGGGTTCGGTTTGAATTGGAAAACCCGCGGGGCGGCTGTGCGGGGGAGGCGGGCGGCCGTGGGAAGGTTGGCGGTGCGGGGCCGGTGTCCCGCTGCGGGCTGGAACGGGGCGGGGAGGGTCGGGGCGGGGGGGGGATGCGTGTCGCGGTCCGCAGGCAGCGGGAGGGTAAAACGCGCCGAAAAGGTCTCGTTATTGCTCCTTCCCCATCTGCTCCCGGCCGGGGCTGCACTAGCCCGAGGCTACGTCTTTCAAGTTGGCGTGAACCGGGGCCTAGAGTCAGGGGAAGGGGGGTATTTGCCCCCCCCAGCCCCATTCGCCCACAGCTGGTTTTGAACCAAAGCTGTTTCCACCCCCGGAACCCAAGTGATGTGTAAAACTCACGCCTCTTCCACCTTGAGGGGCTCCCTGGGCACGGCTGGGGCTGGGGGTACCCGTTGGGATCCCTGGGCTGTAAGGGTTAATTGTGGGCCAGGTGTGTCCCTCGCCCTGCAGGGGTGGCTGCCAGAAGGGATGCGGGGGTCTCTGAAAGGGGGGAGCTGTAGGGTCCTGCTGTGGGGAGGTGATGAAGCGTGGGACACTCGGGTGGAAGTTCATCCTGTTCCTCTGTGGGAACGCTGATTGAACGTTAGGGGTGAGCTGCTTGCCTTTGGAAAAAAAAAAAAAAAAGTAAAACCCCATGAAATATGGGATAATGTAATGGCACAGAGGTAGGGAGAGAGGGGTGAGGTCTGTGGTGTCGTGGTGCTGAAGCCAGAGAAGACCCTTCCTTCTCCAGAGGCTTCGTGATGGGGTGGAGCGGGAGCACGGAATTGGCAGGCGGGGAGCGAAAGCATCGGTGCGGGGAGGCCGGGACGGGCCTGTTCCTGGTGTGCCGGCTGCCGGGATGCTGGCTGGCACCGCGCCGGGCCCCGAGAGCCACCACAGGTACCTGGGGCTGTCCCCGTGGTCACTTGTCTGCAGCCGTCGGGGAGGTGGCTGCGGGATGTCTGCTCGTTCCTGAGACGGCTTGAGTTGTTCCTGTTGGGGTGAATGTCTTCTTCCCAAGGAAAAATGTATGACTTAATAATTGGGGTACAGGGAATAATTACATCACTGGCTGGAGATGCATTAGCAGCACAGGGATGTGCTAATTACCACCCCCACCCCTCCAGCCAGTTTGAGTGGTAATACAGCAAACTGGAGGATTCCAGCTTCCAGCATTCCTCCATTCAGAGGGGCTGGAGCCCCTCCGCTGCGAGGACAGGCTGAGAGAGTTGGGGGGGTTCAGCCTGGAGAAGAGAAGGCTCCGGGGAGACCTTAAAGCCCCTTCCAG
>JAOQGH010000013.1:6141086-6197357 GCA_025769975.1 Gallinago jamesoni | reverse complement strand
CCACCCGAACCATTCTCTGATTCCTGGGTATGTGCACCAAGGAGTCTTGAGTGAGGGCCAAGCCTCCCTTGGCAAGTGTGAGGATGTTCCCGAGCTCACCCTTGCAGCTCCTGGGGCGGGAGCAGCCTCTGGCATTAGCGGACCCCGCTGGATCGAAGCTGAAGTCTGGAAGAGGCTGACTCACCGTCTGAGCCCAGCAATGGGATTCCAGTTGATTTGCTCTCGGTTATTGTGTCAACAAGTCATTGGTGATAAAAGGTCATAAAGCATTGTCATGTCACCTATTGACAGATGCTGTCTGGGATCCCAGGGACAATTCAAACCTCATATGGCCGCGCCAGCGCACCCTCCGCGTGACCAAATTCATTCTGTTTGAGAGAATTATGAGTTCTTCTCCCTGGGGTGTGGGTTTGAATTTGCTCTTGGTCTTGCCAGCGCGTGTGAGCAGAGTGTATGGTCTTAGAAGCAGAGGGGGCTGCGAAGTGAAGTGTAAAAAAGGTTGTGGAAACCAGCTTTGGTTTAGGATTTCTTTGTGCCAGGGAGAAGTCTCTGTTTTTGCCCTTTGCAAGGGAAATCGAAACCTGGTTTTGGTCTGAATTCCGAGTCCAGGATTAACCTGGACTTTGTGCCTTCGCAAACACACCACTGACATTTTAATTCTGGTAGGGTTTTCGACAGGATAACCAATACAGCGGTTTCAGAGGCACAAAAATGAGTTTGGTGATTGCTTTTTGATCCTTTGCACCTCCTGGGAAGCAGTCTGCTAATGTCCCCAGCTCCTTGATGAAGCACGTTTTCAAGCTATCATTTAAAGATGATTTGCAATTGAATGTGAATATTTTCCTTGCTTAACAGATAAAATAAGTTGTGTTCAGATTAATTTTGTGTGAACACTTGCATCTGAGTGGGACCTGCAGGTATTTGAACAAATAAAACCTGTTCCTAGACTAGTTCTTGGATAGGATTTTTGAATCTCTTCTATCTCTGCTACCAGACACATTTTGCAACTCCTGCAGGCAATGGTTTTACTTATCCTGTAGCTGCTTTATTAAAGGGAGTATTTGTCATTTCTCACCTCTGTTTCAAGATTTACGAATGAATATGGGAGATGGACCTTCTAAGCACATGTATAGCATAAAAGTCCCTTCCCAAAATCTAAAGATACCAAATGCTGTCTCTTCCTGCAGAGGGACAGTCATTAGTTCTGTTTGCTTGGCTTGGTATCTGTTCTGCACAAGAATAATATTGTTGGTTGGTTGCAAGTGTAGTAGCAACACAGGGCTACTTAAACAACAACAGATTTGATCAGTTAACTGAAGCGTTGGCTTTTTTAAAAAACCCACCTAAATGTTAAGTCAATATCACTTGCTTTTTAGCAGGAGTGCAGGCAGACTCGCAGTTCATGTCCTTCTGGATAAACATCCTGGTTATTGCAGGTCAGTGATGTTTGCGAATCATTATACTGCATTCAGAGCACACACGAAAAAGTCATGAAATGACTTGCAGAGGGACGTCCGTCTGATAAAACAGACCCTTCCGCTTCAGCCTCAGCCTTCCACCCTCACCTCCGCCGGGGCAGAAGCCTCTGATTCGGCTCGTGTTAGTTTTTCTCCTCCGGGATGCACGTCCCACATGCCTGAAGAAGCGCTGGGTCAGACAGGCCCCTTCGCTGCTGCGAACGCGGAGGCTTTGGAAATCCAGCTGCCTGTTCTTGCTGTGGCTTGTTTGTGGCTTTACCTCCTGCGCAGCGTTTGACTGGGGCTCGCCCTCCCTGCGCTCAGCTAACACACAGAGCGCGCCGTCTCTGCTCACTGGAATATTTAATAGCAAGTTGTATTTCTTGTAACGCTTCTGGTCCCTGCTTCGTGACGTGTTTGTCACTGCTCCTGGCAGAAGAGTCATCCAGCTGAATCCGAGTTGGTGGTTTCAGCGTGCAGTAACGTAACAAACAGTAGCACAAACACTGCATAGGGTCCTTTCTCATCAAATTAATATATTTTTTTTGGTCAAGCGTATGCATCTCAACTAACCTTTAAGCAGCTGGTCTACTATTGTCCCTCTCTTTTGTAGACAATGGCGTTACACCCGCGCAGAGTTCGCTTGAAGCCGTGGCTGGTAGCCCAGGTGGATAGCGGTATGTATCCCGGCCTCATCTGGCTGAACCGAGAAGCCAAGCGGTTTCAGATCCCCTGGAAACACGCAACTCGGCACAGCCCGCAGCACGAGGAGGAGAACACCATCTTCAAGGTGAGGGAGGGGAGAGCTCGGATATATCACAGCTCTTAAACAGAGACAAAGGGTCGAATTGTTGGCCCAGGAGCTGGATAGGCATCTTGGGAGCTCTTTCCAGGCACATTTTGTCCTATTTCTTTGACCTCAGAAAAGCCACTTTGTGCACCTGGATGCCAAGCTTGGCACTGCCTGAAACGGTGTTGAATTCTTTAACCCTTTCCGACCACCAAAGGTCAGATGATGTCTGATTGTGTGGACTCTGGAACATTGCTGTTATTTGCTTTTATTTGCTTGGTTTAGGATGTGGTGGCTGACTTCTTCTTAGCAGCAAACCATTACATACTCTTACACAAATCTTAAGAGGTCCACCACAAACTTCCAATGCTTATCACTGCCGCCCTTAATGTTGTTATCCCAACTCCTACGCTCCTTTGAGGGATCTCTGACCTCTGCCTTGGAGGGATGGTGGACCGAGTCTGGTGTTGGGGTGAGAGGGTGAGGGCCAGCTGGGTGTCTGTGGCTGCTCTTCCGCTCCATAACCATTCTTCCTACGCAGGGTATGGCCCGCTGTCAAAACTGGCTTTTGGTATTGAACCCGAGACACCTAGAGAAACCCAGTGCACAGCCCTGTACCATTTATCCTTTCTTATGTATGATGATGCATGCTCAGAATTGCTAGTGGCTTTTGGAAATTTGGATTTATATCTTTTTTCCTCCCCTTTCTTTCAATGGAAAAAGCTTTAAAGCAGGATTTTCTGTTGTTATTATCAGAAGAGCTGTAGTTAAGACCTGCAAGAGAAGGATTTTTTTACACTGAATTTGTTGGGAAGTTTGATTCCTGATAAAAGCTGCTCTGTCGGGAGGGCTGGACTGAACAGAGTGTACTTTGTCCCCAGGCTTGGGCTGTGGAAACGGGAAAGTACCAGGAAGGAGTCGATGAGCCAGACCCTGCAAAGTGGAAAGCCCAGCTCCGATGTGCTCTTAACAAAAGCCGGGAATTTAATTTGATATATGATGGCACCAAGGAGGTGCCCATGAACCCGATTAAAATTTATGAAGTGTGCGATATCCCGCAGCCCCAGGGATCAATCATTAATCCAGGTGAGGGCCTCGCTGACACGGGGCTGGTTACTGAGCAGGCGTTTGTCCAACGTGAGTTCCTTTCTCTCCGCGGCGTTAACTCTCGCGCTGCCTCCGTGTGCGGCAGAAAGCAGCTCCCGGCTGCGAGCCCAGCTGCGCTTCAGCCAGGAAGGCTTTGAACCACAGTGTACCTGCACGACAAAGAATAAGGCTGCACACAGTTGCATGTTTTCTGCTAAACAGGCCAATGTTGATGATAGTTCACCCGTTTTCTTAGCTTTCTAGAATTATACATATAGAATTATGTATTATAAACTGAAAATAGTATGTTGTACAGGTTAGATTTTTTTTCCTTTTAAAAATTATATTCATACAATACGCAAATTACCAATATTGTGCAAAGCCAATAAGAAGTTTACATTATTTTTTTCAAGAAATGCACTGCAGTGTTTCACCCTGTTCGACTACCCACAAGGATGTGCTTGTTTGCAGGTTCCACTGGCTCAGCTCCGTGGGATGAAAAGGATAACGATCTTGATGAGGAAGAGGAGGAAGAACTGAATCAATCTCAGCATGTCCCTATTCAAGAGACGTTTCCATTTCTTAATATCAACGGTCAGTAGCATAGACTAATGTATTAGTAAAGGTATTTGCTTGTAAATTGGTGCATGCTTGAAATAAAATCTTGGTTTATTGAAGAATTGTTTCTTTTTTTGTAGATTCTCCAATGGCTCCAGCCAGTGCAGAAAACTGCAGCCCTGAAGCTGTGTGGCCAAAGAATGAACCTCTAGATATGGAAATGCCCCCAACTGTCCTGCAGCATGACTTCTTCAGCAGCCCTGAGCTCTGGATCAGCTCTCTGCCAAGTACGTATATGAATTTGTTGTGCTTCTGTCATTGCACTTTAAAAAAAAAAAAAAAGTGTTTTGACTCTTTTCCTGTGGCTGTTTGCCTGTTAGCACAGAGAACTGTGTATAGTTTACACATCTCCCTTACTGTAGCATGGATTGAACACTGTGTCTCTTCTGCTGACACAGTACACGCAAAGGTCCAGGAGAAGCCACACTGACAGTTTCTCTCTCAGTGACAGACCTAGAAATCAAGTTTGAATATCGAGGAAAGGAGACTGGACCGACGACGACGGTAAGCAACCCGCAGGGATGCAGACTTTTCTACGGAGAGCTGGGTCCTATGCCTGACCAGGAAGAGCTCTTTGGGCCTATTAGTTTGGAGCAAGTAAAGTTTCCAGGAACGGAGCAAATCACCAATGAAAGGCAGAAGGTCTTCACAAGCCGGCTGCTGGATGTTATGGACAGGGGACTGATCCTGGAGGTCAGTGGCCATGCCATCTACGCTGTCCGGCTCTGCCAGTGCAAGGTGTACTGGTCTGGTCCCTGTGCGCCTTCCTCCACTACACCAAATTTGATCGAGAGGCAAAAGAAAGTCAAACTCTTCTGTCTGGAAACATTCCTAAGTGGTAGGTAGCTTCTCCTTCTGGAAAATAGCTTTGGGTAGTGGTCTGGGCACTTGGTGGCACTATTGGAAAGGGGGTCAGCACTGGGGCTTGGTGTGGATGCACTGATTAGTTTGCTCTTGCATGGAACCTGGGTAGGGGCCACTGCTTCCCCAACTTCAGTGGCAATGGAGCAGGTGTGCATGAGAATAAAGTGAATGTGCACTCATTTAATGCTCTGAAAAACACTGATGGGCCTTACTGTTAAAGAAGGCTCTTCTGGGTTCTTGAAATGAGCTGTAATTGTGCATGTGTAAGAGGTAGCTCTGGCAAAGGACAGTGTGTAGGTAAGACGTGGGATGATATAATGAGATGGGATGTGGTGAGGGTTTCTGACTGAAAGAGGACAACCCTGCAGTATTCTGCTTTTTTTCCTAGAGCTTATTGCCCATCAGAAAGGACAAATAGAGAAACAGCCACCATATGAGATCTACTTCTGTTTTGGAGAAGAATGGCCTGATGGAAAACCCAGGGAGAGGAAGCTGATTGTGGTTCAGGTAGGACCTGAAGCGACGTGTGCCAGCCGTGCTGGGGCCGGTACATTGGCTCTGGACCCGTGGCCATGGATACCAGAGACCTGTTCTCTGTTGCGGTTACTGACACCGGGAAACCCCAACAGGGCTGGTGGGTTTTGTCATGGCAAATACAAATGAAGCGTGTGCCAAATAGCTTTGGTCTGTGAGGGCATTCAGGTTATTGTGGAAACCATCCCCTGCATCCAGGGCAGGGGATTCCTACAAAGTAACAGGAATATATTGAGCGACCATTAGGCTAAAACAACTGCCTTCTTCTTGTAAGGTCATTCCAGTTGTGGCCCGGATGATCTACGAAATGTTTTCTGGTGACTTCACCCGCTCCTTTGACAGCGGCAGCGTGCGGCTCCAGATCTCTACGCCCGACATCAAGGACAACATCGTGGCCCACCTGAAGCAGTTGTACCGCCTGCTGCAGAACCACCAGGAGGGGTGGCCGATCCAGGCCCCCACCATGCACATGGCCCAGCCGCTCCCGGCAGAGTGAACGGGCCCTTTGCTCTGCCCCACGGCTCCTCACGTTGTACATAGAGTATTTCTTAACAAGTGCCTTGCCTAAATCTGAATAAAACCTGTAAATCTGGTCATCGGATTCTGTTTCAACAGCGTATGGTACTTTCGTTTTGGTAGTGTTTAAAGCGGAGGGGATGGCAGGAACACCACTAGCTCCTGTTTTCAGCCATTTGCTGTATGAATCAGATTCTCAATTCTGTAATATTTTTTTTTAATCCACTACTCTTGATGATGCATTGTATATAAACACTTGATCGCTAGATGGGGAAAAAAAATTAATCTGTGCTCTATTAAAACTGCCTGGAGGATATCACTGTGTTTGGCTTTTATTTCTCTAACTGCTCTGTAGTTGCAAGCTGGGAGCCTGGCATTTCTTCCAGCTTGTTTTTTTTGGTGTTTTTTTTTGTTTGTTTTTTTGTTTTTTGTTTTTTTTTTTTAATAGGTATGTATTCAAACGCACAACGCACACACATATATTTGTAAAATAAAACACCTCAACCGGAAAACACACTTTGAAAGCCGAGGGGAATGGCTGCGGCCTGCTCCCCCCCTGAGGCCCGGGTCCGCCCGGGCCCAGGCCTACGCTGGGGCGGAGCGGGCTTTCCAGGCGGGCCCAAACTGCTCCGCCCCCGGATCACCGCCCACGTTAGCACCGAGGCCGCCCCGGAAGTTTTAGGCCCGGCGGTGGCTCCTGTAGAACGCGCGGTGGGCATGAGCCCGGCGGCCGGGGAGGAGGTGGAGGCCCCGGCGGGCAGCGTCCTGTCGGCGCCGCGGCTGGTGGAGGCGGCTCGGGAGGAGCTGGGGGCCGGGCGGCGGTGGAGGTTGCCGGCGGCTCGGGCCCTGCATTTAGCCGGGGAGGTGCTGGCGGTGGCGGCGGGGCTGAAGCCGGCCCTGCTGTACGATTGTGGCGCGGCGGGGCCCGCCGAGCTGCGGCGGTACCTGGCCCGCTTAATGGAGGCCGGGCTGAGCCCGCGGCGTCTGCACTTGCTGGACATGGAGGGCTCGGCCCTGCTGCTGCACCCGGGGCTGGCCCGGCAGAGGCTGGCGGCCGTTCTGAGCACCCACCCTGCGCCCTTCATGGATGTATCAGCGAGGAGGCAGTGTCCGGCGCTCTGTGGGCCAGCAGAGGCTGAGGCCATCAGGAGCCACCTCACTGCACTCCTTGCCCATATAGGGGCCGCCGAGGCTGCGGCCACCGGCCCAGTGTCCTCCAGTGAGGTTGTCCCCATGGGCTGGAACCTCTGCACCGTCGTTGGGGTGCTGCTGGGCTACCCGGCAGTGTACACCTTTGCTGTGGAGGAAGGTTCTGAGAACTGCCTGGGGCTGACACCGCTGAGGGTGTTCACGGTCCAGGCCTCCTGCCCCAGGATAAGGGACGGTCTCAGGGTCCAGATCTACTCCTTCAGCATCCCGGAGAGCCTCTGTGTGGAGCTGAAGGAGGTGCTGGACGCCTGGTGCGATGAGCTGAAGGAGGCCTTCAGTGCACAGAGTGACTTCGTAGATCTCTGCATTTCGAGCGAGGTGGTGTCTCTACCAGCAGTTGCCTTGTAAAACAGACTTTTTGGCCTATTTCTCACTTGCATCAGGGACCAAAGTGAGAAATCCATTTCCCATGTGTGTGGCCCACTGTGGGTCTCAGGAGGCCCCAGCGCACCAGAGGCAGAACTGTGATGGTCTCAGGCTCCAGACATACGCCAGTTGCAAGTTAAACGTGAACTGTCCAGAAGACCAGTGTGTGGATGTCCACCCTCACAGCTGCTGTGCAGCCTCCATCCTTACAGCAGAGTGCCCTATAAATTCAGGGTATATTTATTTACTACAAACACCTGAGAATTAATAAAACATTTGAACACCACAGTATTTTGCATTTGTGAAGTAGGCTCCATATCGTATTTGTTACTCGTGCAACGCGGTGTCACTCACTGCCCCATAGCTTAAACGAGGGGCAATCACTACCGTAACACCCGGGCAGTGCAGCTCCAAAAGGGGCCTAAACCACCTACCTGTGTGGAAATCAGCTGGAGCTGGCAGTGGAGGGCAAGTGGAGGTGGCTGTGAAGACGCTTGGCCATGAGACAGGCTCATGGAGCGATGGCCTGAACTGGGCCCAGGAGGACTGGGCTAAAAAGCCTACCTGAGCTGGGTTTCTCTGTCAGGAACCAGTAGAGATGGTCCAGGGTTGAATAACTTGCATTTAGGGAGGCAATAAAGAAAGGCATACAACTGTGTAGTCCTCTCAGTTGCCAGGCATGAAAACCAGGGAAGCCAGGTCCCAAGGGCTTGATGCCCCATCCCTCCTGTCCCCCAGGAGTCCCGGCAGCAATGGCTGGAGTGGCTTTGTCCCTCAGTGCCATGGGGACTGGGCAGCACAAACTTCAACTGACGCAGAAGAACCAAAGCAGCCATAGGAAGGGGAGATCTCCCAGCTTTATTGGAGCTGCAGGAGTCTGGAGTGAGACCAGCTCAGGATATGAACCAAACAGGCAAGTAGGAAACAGCAGAAGGTGCACTGTGCCCAGGGCGCGTTGCTGCTGGTGAAGCAGAAGTCAGTTCCCACAGTGAGGTCAGTCATTCAGAAGGTCCTTCACGGTCTGTAACTTGCCAGGAAGATGGCTATGGCCATTGCTATCACTGCTACCAGGAGAGGGATCCAGTGACGGTGCCGTCTCTGCAAGGAGGAGCAAGTGTTACTAGGAAATTGGTGGGGAGAAGAAACTTCTTGTCTCATCCTTAGCAAACGTGTCATCCATCTTTCCACACTGCACAAATGAACGGGGGGGATTTTTCCCAGACCCGTCTGCAGCCTGGGTCCGGGAGTCGGGGCGAGGAACGCTTCCCACCTTTGCCTGCTCGCTCTGGAAGTGGTTGAGCTCGTCCCGGCACTGGCGCAGCCTGGTCAGGCAGGAGCGGTACTCCTCGCTCAGGGCCTCCAGCTCCGAGCGCAGCTCCCTGCACTGCAAGCAGAGCGCGGGGCCGTTAGCGGGGAGGATCCCCTGGCTCTGGTACGCACCCGGACTGGCGGGGCTCCCGCAGCGCCGGCAGCGCTTCACCCGGGCACCGGCACTGCAGTGACGGGGCATTTTCACTTCTGCTGCCTGTCTGTCCGTATGTACCTATGGGGGACAGAGCAGACGTCCGTGTTATGGGAGCGTGGGGACAGAGGCAGTGCCCTGTCGGTCACCATCCCGTGACTTTGCTGCCGTCTTTCGCACCACATGGAAGAAAAGAGCAATAGTTATTTTTTATGACCACAGATGCGTGCGGGTCAGGAAGAAGATGTGGAATGCAAACTCACGGCAGGCTTTTCCTCTCCTTCTGAAACTCAGCCTGCATTTCACTGACTGTGGGAGCAGTTTCAGAGTCCCTTAAACCCCCTGAACCTGACACACACGGGACAGACCTGGTTGCACTGCGCAACCCCAAAGACCAGGGAGCACCTTGTTTCCTGAACAGTGGCATGATTTGAGACCCTGCTGCCTTCCTAGGGAGCAGTGTGGCGGTGGCAGTGGTGGAAGGAGTCTCCCCCAGCCTGGAGGCTTCTAGAGCTGCCATGGGGGCAGCTGCCCCCGCCCCCCCCCCCAGCTGTTCCCTTTGCTGTGATTGCACTTTACAAAGCCCTTCCCCAGGTGAAGCTGGGTGATGCCTGATGGTGAACTCACCAGCGTGGGGCAGTAGGACAAGCTTTTCTGCGTGGCTCTAAGCTCTGCTACAGTAAGTCATAAATCCTTTTTTATAAATCCTTTCTAAGTACTGCTGTAAGAACGGTGGGACTGTGCTGCCAGTCTTGTGTCTTGAAACAGTGGGAAAGAGCGTGTAAGAGGCTGGAAAGCTTTGTATGTTTTTGCAGCCCTGTTGTAAGGGCATTGCTTCTGTTAGCAGGTCTTCTCTGTTATTTGCAAGCCTTTTCTTTTCCTTCCTTTGTGCTCAGGGCTCCAGCTCTTAAAGTGTGCCCTTGGCTTTTCCCTGTGCTGAGACTCCTGCCTGTGGGAGCAGAAATGGTTTTGGATGGAGAGCTCTGCTGGTGCCCTGCCCTTACACACACGCTGTTCCAGGGGTTTCGGTGAGGCTGCTATCAGGATAAAAATTTGGCAGAGATGATCCTTACAGGAGATACTAAGCTCAAGTTGCTTCCAGAAGCTTTGCGTTGTGCTGCTGGAGCACTCACACCGGCAGCTCGCTTCCCAGCTGGGATTTGGTGACTTTCTCACCTCGTTCTCCTTTGCTGTAAGCTGGGATGTCCTTTTCTGCATCTCATCCTTCAGACTTCTTTCTCCCTCCTCCTCCTCGGGGCGCTCTAACAGAGCATTTTGTTTTTCCTTGGCAGAAGTGAGAGGTGGGGTCTGCGTGGTGGAAACCTGGTCTAGAAAACAGTCAGGCTTCTGATGAGAAACAGGTCCAGGCTTTCGGTTTGCTTTAGATCTTGTTTACTCAGCACAGTTTAAAGATAATATTTGCATGCTACAAACAGCAGAGAATACAGGAGCTGAGTGAGTTATCACAGGCCTGCTTCTGCTGTAGCTGCAAGTTAATCACCTTTAGAGGAATATTTCTAAGAAGCTTCCAGAAATGGAAGAGAGGGACAGTTAAAATGCCTTTTATTACTTATTTTTTCAAATGCATCTGTAATTGCAATTATAAACTGGAACGTATTTCCTTGGGGGAAAAAATGGCATAGTCACTGAAGTACAATTTGCAATGAAATCCATTTATTTTTTTACAGCCTTTGCCATCATAAATACGCTTACAGTTTAATGTTAACTAAGAAAATATAATAACTCGCTTTGTGCAGCTTTAAAATAATCCTTTATTCTAAACCAATGGAGACTTCTGCTAGAGACAGGTCTAACGCTTCTGAGTCCAGTGTGAGTACTGCTAGGTGGGAGTTACAAAGTTTGCTGACCTTTCCTTTGCACCATCATCTCCTGCATCTTCTGTTCGTTGGTCTGGTTCTTTATCAAGTCTGTGAACAAAAAAAGCCACTGTTACGCCTGCAGTGCTAACACGGGTCTCTTACTTTGCACGTCTTCGTGTCACTTACTGTGCAAGTGGCTGATTGTTGCCTCCAGCATTAACTTCTGATTTTGTTCTTTTTGCAATTTATCTGAAATAATAACAAGGAAACCAAGGTTGATGTAAATTTCTGTGTATCTTTCTGCAAGGATGGCAACTTTCCCTTTTTCCAGATGTGTAAAGCAGGCTGGATGTTGTTGGCTACTGGACTTCCTTCTCTGAAGGGATGTGGTTTTCACCCGTTCAGTCTCTATCTGAACCACTCTCTTAGGGCACTATTAGCACGTGTTTACGTGCCCCTGGTATCCCCCCCACCCCCTCACCTCAGACAGCAGGTGCTGCCCCCCCACCTGCACAGGCTTGTATTGCTGCGTTTGATGGATCTGACAAAGGATGCTAAAGCCCTCATCAAAGCTGAGGACTCGTTTTTTGTTGGTTTCCCCCCCTCCCCGAGGTCTCCCATTGCATCTTTTCTTCTAGCAAAGTCACTTGACGTCCCTGAGGTCCTTTAACCTAGTTGGAAATCCCTTTAGGAGCCCTTTGGTAACCAGAGGCTTTCTTGGCAAGCTGAGATGTGCAACACGTTGAGAGAGAGCAAGCCTTTTGCGCGTGTGCGTGCTTGGCTTTAAGGACTAGGGTTTTAAGAGTATTTTCTGTGTCTCCCGTGTTTGTTTGGAGAACAGACCCCCGTCCCCCCACCGTTCCCCTGCACGCGATACCTTCGATGGCGCTGATGTGCTCCGTCTTCAGGTCGTTGTCCTGGCGCAGGGCGCTGGCTCGCTGGTGGAGCGCAGTGTGCTCGCTCTGCAGGCTGTGCAGGGCCTGCTGGAGCTGCTCCCTCTGTCCGGCCGCTCGCTGGGGGTGACAGAGCCCCAGCATCAGCCCAGCACCGTGCCACGGACAGACAGCGAGCCCGTGGCATCACCGGCTTTCCAGCAGCGAAAGGCAGCCCCGGGCTGAGGACCAGGTTGCACGTGTGGCCACTGTGCTTCATCAAAGGGGCTTTTTGAATATAGTGATCTCAGCTTGGGGATTTCCCCTGCTTGCAAATGGGAAAACGCAGACTGTGGTGGATGCTGTTCCCGTGGGGACCTCACGTACCTGCAGTTCGCTTTGCAAATCGTGGAAGCTGTTCTCGAGCTCAGTGTGCGTCGTGGTCATCTGGGTCAACTCGGCTTTGAGCGTGGTGTAGTGCTCTTTCCAGAAGGCAAGGTCCTCTCTCGTTGCTGCCAGGCTTCTCTGGGGGTGAGAGAGAGGACCCACGGGTGGGCTGTCACCCACAGCCTGGTGGAGGCGAATCACACTCGTGGGCACGGGTGTGAATCCCACGCCATCTGGCCTCCGGCCCCGGGGCTGTAATAACCTGTGTGGGGCTGATGCCACCTGATGGACAGAGCAAACATGGGCATGGACTCCGGGTTCCCATGCTGGCGGGAGGATTCAGAGCCTGGTAGTATTTGGGATAAGATTTACTTGTTTTTCTGAAAATACCAGTTATTCCCTGGGTCAAGGCAAATTGCTACCTCTTCGGGAAAATCCATTTTCATATAAAAGAGCAACTCCAGAGAAAGTGACTCTGGAGACCTCCTGCCCTGGTGGGCTCTGTGTGTGGCTTGTCACTCCTTGAGGGGGTGCAGAGCAGGGGAGGGGACAAAGGGATGGCGGAGGAGAAGGGATTACACTTAAAACTGCCAAACAGCAGTATATTTCCCCAGCTGTGTGCTCTTTTAAATAACTTGATGCATGGCTCACAAAATGAGCGCAGGTTGCCACTAAGGTGCTTTAGACTTCGCTCAGTAGCTAAAAAATGGTATTTTTGCATCTTTGTTACTAATGGTAAGCTGGTCGTTACCCTTCCCTGAACCGTGGGGGCTCTGTCACAGTCAGAGGAGATGAAAGCAAAGCCAGGAGTAAAACATGTTGTTTACCTGAGAGTTTTGCAGCTGCTGCTCTGTTTGCAGCTTATCTTCCAGCATCTTCTGAAGAGCCTCTTTTGCCTTCTGCTCGTAGGTCTGCTTCTGGTCCTCCATCTCTATCAGGATCTTCTTCACACACTCCTTTGAGTAACTCTTTAAAGGAAGATTTAAAGTGCTTGAAGGAGTATGTCAGATAAAACCCTAATCTTGCTGAACCTGAATATTAGCAAATCTAGAGTGTGTAAATGCTACTGCTAATTTGCTGTGAAGTATTGCTTCAGCAAAGAGGAAAAATCATTTTCAGATCCATATCTAATCAGATTGCTCTAGAAACTGAGACCTGTCCTAATTACATGGTTTGGTCTTTTCTTTTCACGCCTTTCTTCAACCGAATGAGTTTCTTAGTGATCAGACCTTACCTGGGTGCAGGCCTGCAGCTGATTTTCAAGTGCCCGTAGTTTACACTTCAGTTTATCTTCATTCAGCTGCCCCTGGGGAAAAACCAATGGAACCATCTATACTATTGTGAGTAAGTTTGGTCAAAGTCTTTTCAGTGCTCAGAGTACAAATCAGCCCTTCACCATCTCAGAATAAATGGGGAAGTAAGACGTTTACACATCGAAAAACTCTCCTGAGGCAGCTCCCCGGGGTTACTGAGCGAGGTTTTTGCAGCGAGATAAGATGTTAAGGGCAAGGGGGTGTCAGGTTGGTCTGGCTGGGGCTGGCAGAGCGTGGCAGCCGTGGGTCCCTGCGTACGGCCCCGTTCCCGGCCCGACGGACCCTCCCTACAACGCGACGTGCTCTGGCTGTGCTAAGGTCTTGTCTTGCTGGTTCCCGTAGGAGATACGTTGGGTCTGCATTGCAACATCTAGCAGTTGGGCAGGGGGATAGAGGGCAACAGCGATGATTCATTTTCCTTATTATAATCTCCTCTGGGTGTTAGTCAGGCTTCTTGGGCTTTCTGAAACCAGACTGCATGCAAATTCAGATAAAATTTCTAGCAAAGAGTTCACGTAGGCTGTTTTTCCACCACCGATACTGAGAACGCCTGTATCCTCTCTGCTTACTGCTGTTTGAAGTCAAGCCTCTGAAAAAGCAACTCCTTGATGTTACAAGAATAGCTGTTAGACCCAAGCAAAACCAGATTCTCTGGTATCTTAGCGCTGCTCGAATTTCCACAGGAGTAAGTTTACGGTCCCATAGAACAAATCTTCTCAATTCTGTTGTTGGTACAAAATACAAAAGGTGGAATTTTGAAAGGAATTTTTGTATGTGAAATACCATGCCTAGTTTTCCTCTGTGGTGTATTTTATGGTGCTGTCTGCAAAGGCTCACGTTGGAGGGTGGTGTTACGGCCGTTGTGCACAGGTGTAAATGACTGTGCAAAGTACAAGGCAACAGAGCACGGGGCCCTTCCTACGCGTGAGAGCAGAAATGTGCTGGCAAACTCCTTTCATGGAGACGCGGCTTATAAATTGGCAAAAGAACACAAAAATTTCCCTAAATGGAATACGCTGTCTGTTACCAGAACAGCGTGGCAGTGAGGGGTGAGCAAATATGAGCACATACGTGGGAGGGCATAAGAGATTATGCTTCTGACCAGAAAAGCTATGTGAGCGAATCTTGGTCAAACCCTTGTGTTGAAGATTATCTACATGAAAGGGGCTGCTGTTGTTGGTTTGTTGTTGGGTTTTTTTTAAAACAGCAACAACAAAAAACAACACAATAAACACTAAAACAAACCCAAACCAAACCCCTACCCACAAATAAACAAAACAATATCAGAGCCCTGTAGCCACCATCACTGGGGTGGTGGTTTCTCCTCTCCTCCGTCATGTCCCTGGTGATGCTGATTGAACCCCCCCCCGTACTGTGCCTTGCTAGAGAGCCCGGGGACGCCGGCTGACAGCCACGTGGAGGACAGGATTGGGGCTAACACCCTCAAAATACACTCACTTTGGCAAATACCGGATTTGAATCCTCTGTAGCCCTCTTCTGCAGCGGTCGGAGGTTACCTGAACGGGCAGCTCCAAAACCTCTCTCAAACTCTTCTGCATTTCCCTACTGCTGTCATTTAAGTGCCGTATAAGGATTTTAAACTGGTTTTGGCTGACAGCTGTAGTCTTTTGATTGTCCTGTGATCAGTGAATTCTCTGATACTCCTTCCCATAGTAATTTTGAATAGCTGTTTTAAAACAGTAATAATAAATGCCATTTATGGATGGTATCCAGTTTGCCCAAACATGATGCTTATGCTAGAAAAATACATCCATGTCGTAGTAGTAATGCCCTGCAAATCACAAAGAGCTTAAACTCTGCAGAGCTGCAAGGTACTTCCGAAAGTCAGGCTCCGCTTCAGAGGTCAGAAAGGGAAGAAGTATATTAAAGTTCTCTTTAAGAAGAGAACTGCTTAAAACTAATGACTCTTAATAACTGAGACTGTCTTAGTTTCCTTATCTGGCAGCGTTTTTGAATTAACTAAGCAAGTTTTACAACAGACGGCAGACTTAAGGTATGGACCTGTGGTAGGAAGGTGAATCTTACCTAGAAGTAAAATCATGGGAGGGGGAAGGAACCAAATGCCTTATCCCTTCAATTTATCTACACCTCATCCTCCTGCGGAGTATTTGCTTGCTCCATCAAACCAGGAGCACCCACGAGCAGCATCTCAAGAATGACTCTGGCCATTTCAAGAGTTGCTGCCCGATCATTCCAGTGTATGCAGTCATATTTCTTTGAAACCCAAACTATTGGAAAGGATTAAAAAGCCTCTGCAATGAGCGTTTGGCATCTCACCTGGGCCTGGAAATGGACAACAAACCATCCATTTCCGTGGCACAGCATTATTGTGTAGGACCTGGCTGTGCCCCCAGAGAAGCCCCTTTCCCCCAGCCTCCCTCCCTCAGGGCAGCTCCCGGGGACCCCCCAAGCGTCTCCCTCCTTCGCCCTGTTGGCTCCAGCCTCAGCAGCGAGTTAATTTTTAGTCTGATGAAAGGCTGAGTGCGAGAGGCAGCAGCAAAGTCTCTCCTCTGTAGCAGAGGGAGAGAAGCAAAGTGCACCCACCTGTTTCTAATCTGAGGTTTCATGGCTACTTCCTGCAGAGTCTGTCAGGGTGTTTTTTCCTGCTCAAATTATATTTGAAGAAGCAAGCGAAGGCGGAAATTTCTAACCGCAGTACATCTAACACAAGTTTTTTGCACCATCTCACCCAATCACTCGCTTTTCTGCCCCAGCAGAACTTTCGAACCACTTTTTTTTTTTTTTTTTTTAGTGGTACAATGAACTGTAAATTAATATTTGATTTTAAAGTCCTTTATAAAACACTGCATGTGTTGTGTAAACTGTCACCTTAATTTTACTTCCTGAAAGCCAAAAAAATGGGCCCTGGTTTTCAGTGCTGGCTGGAGGACTTTGTTTCAGCTGTGGGGAAATCGCTTGATGCAGGGCCCTGAGGACGAGCAGATGTGTCAGAGCATCGTGGTGCTGCGGCCCTGACCTGTGTTTGGGACCCAGAACACTCCCCCAACAGGCTCTGTTTGCTTTTCATTTAAGAAAAGATGGGAAAAGCAAGTACTGAAAAAAAAAAAGCCAAAACCTTAGACAAGAAAAGGGTTTTGCACTTCCTGTTGATCTGAAAGTAAAGTACGTTTTGTAACACTCTTTTGGGGCACAAAAGGAAAAAAAATTCAAGCAAAGTGACCCCTTAACTTCTGAGCTTGAGTTCAACCCTCCCTGAAAAGAAGAGAGGAGAGAGGAGGAGGCAAGGAGAGAGGCTGGCAAGCAGCCACTTGCAGGTGAAGGGTTCTGTTCCATGTCCTGTGTGGGTGACAGTGCTGTGACATCTCCAAGCCTATAAAGCCCCAAAGCCAGCCAGAGCTGAGCTCCTGGAAGCAGGGTGAGACACGTGGAGAGCTCTGGTTTCTGCCCACAAGCTGGGTCCCACCAGGACAAAGCCTCCCCCAGCCCCAGCAGGAATCGCCTCCTGCGCCTCTCGGTACCTGCCAGGATTTTTCTGATGCTCGCAGCAGCGTGGAGAAAAGCTCCTGCAAAATCACCATCTTCTGCTTGAGCAGCAGCTCGCGGTGCAGGGCCTCCTGTGGGAGGGGAGAGTGGGTCAGTGGGGACCCCCAGAGCTGGCAGGGAACCCCCAGGTCCCTCTTCCAGCTCGGGGTCAGGGCTGCCTCCACTTGGGGAATTTCAGACAGGTCTTTGGGCTCAGTGGCTTGTCTGTAGGCTTCTTTGGCTGTGTTAAGATTGGGCATGTAACACCTCTTTATTTAAGAATAATTATAATTTAATCAGTGGTGTTGCACTGGCTGAAGACCTGCATTTCCAGTGGGTGTGTGATATTTGGTACCTACCTTCAGGTAGTTGGACAGCTGCACCATTTCCTGAAAGGGAAAGGGAAAATGTTTAAAAACAACAGGATTGTTTCAGTTTATAAACATTTTATGAACTAGCTACAAGATCCAAATATTTTGAGTTAAAACTGAAGTTCACAGTCTGAGGCTGGGCAGAGGAGGAGACCCTGCTGGGCTCTGTTTGTTTGGTTTTCCCAGGGCAGTGTAAATATTTTCTGCAGCAACTTCCAGCATTGGCCTTATGGCATCTGTGCCGTGTAGGGTGCCAGACTGGGGGAGTTACTGGGGGAGCACAGCAGATACCAGTGGGACAGAAGGGCCTTTCTCGCTTATGGGAGCAGAATCATCGTTTTTGAAATAACAGAAATTTAGCATCAGTCTGTGTCCTGGTCAGAAAGTTTAGGAACTGATTTAATTTGCAGGAGTTCAAGGCTCGTTATTATCTGTGTTTTGCTTACCTTATTTAGAACTGCTATTCCACAACTAAAATAAAAAAGAAAGTGTGTTACCGAGGCGAGTGGGGGGGTCTGGAGCAGCCCGTGGGCTCCAGCCGCTGCCCCACCAGGGTGGGGGTATTTGTGCAGTGAAGGTTTCTGCTGGGGTGAAACGCGTTTGGGCTCCGGGGGCTGCTGCCCTGCGGGTACCCGAATTCCCAGCCCGGGAGGGAGGGGAGCACCATCTTACTCTGTCTGCTGGCTCGAGTCCTTCACTCCTGCGCTTGGATTTGTGAGGGTCTGGGTTCCTGTGAAAGCGAAACAAAGGGATGTGACAGGTCCCCTGTCCCAGGGGCTGTGAAGTCGTTTGAGTCTCTGTCTCTGCTGTCATCGCCTCTAGGCTGGGGGGCAGCTGTTTAACCCAGTAACACAGCTCAGTGGGGACAAACGGCAGAGGAGAGTCCCGCTCAGAAGGACAGAGAAGTAGAAGTTAAGTAGTCCCACGGGCTGAGGGCAGCCCCAGCCCCATGGACAATCTGGGGTCCTTAGAGGGAAGCCGCAGGGCAGAGCAGTGGCACGGGTTGTTAACCACGGGCTGGTTATTGCTCCCCAGGAAACATGTTCTTAACACCTCCAGTTTGCAGGGGAAACTCGGACTGGGATGGTGGAATTTACTGGAGGCGTGGGGCTGCTGAAGGGAGCTTGGCTTCGAGGGGAGCTCCTGGCTCCCATCCCAAACCACTTGATGGAGACTAGACATGGGAGGGAAACGCTGTGGCTGTTGGGGAACCCAAGTGTCCCTCACCTACCTTGGGTGTTCATGGAGTCACCTCGCCTGGGGATGGCTTCTGCTGAAGTGCTGAGGGGGATGCTGAGGCTGAGTGGGGGGAGCGCAGGGGGGAACATGGGGCAGCTCCACGGTTGCTGGAACGAGAGAGCAGCTCGAGTCAGCATCTCTCCAGATGGGCTGTGGCTGGATCAGGTTTGTCCCTGCAGTGACTGGGTGAAGAGCATCAAGGCGATGCCAAGAAACCACAGCAAATGCACAAAGATCTGCTGAAATGGCTGCAGCAGCTCCAGAGCTCTGTGGGGAAGTGGGGGAAACCTTACTGGCTTCTCGGGGGGGACACCAGAACAAGACAAGGAACCCTCCCAAAGAGTCCTGAGAGATCTTTGGAAAAGATGAGGACTTTTGGTGACAGGGAGCTGGGTCCTGGCTTGGGTCTGTGCTTGGAGCAGAGGTACCTGTTCTGTGCTGGCTTCCCTGTGGGGCTGGGGGAGCGGGGTGCTCTCCCCATCGCCCCCCTGTCCCTGCAGCCTCCTGCCCTCGATACCTCTGCAGCGGCAAAGAGGGGGAGGCACAATGCGTGGGCCGTGCCGTGTAAATGCTTGTTCCAGATTCCTGCTCTCTAGTGGGGGGTTAAGCCCAGTGACCCGAAAGGCAGCAGGAGGCAGGTAATTGCTCTGCATGGGAGAGGAGAGCAAAGGGAGCTTGAGGGTGTGCCTGCCAAAATCATCTCCTGTTCAGCTCTCTCTGCTCACAGAGGTTTGTGAACTCGCAACATACCAGGGGAATTACTCATTTTGCATGGGATATAAGTTTCAAAGGAAATCTGTTTGGTTCTCAGATCGGGGTGTTTTGCACTGCATCTTTGTTTAGGTGTTAGAGGCAGGGAGCCCCCTGGGCTGCTGTGAGCTGTGCCGGGTGGGAAGGGAGTCTCCTAATCCCTGCACCCTTCCTGCTCCCAGTGAAGGTGATGGAGGGAAGCCCGGTGTTTAGACTTCGGTTTTCAAGGGTAAAAATAACTTCTGCAAGTGCAAAACTGCAACCTGGCAGGTAGGATGTGGGGTTGTACCTGGAAAATCTCCATCTGGGTCAGGGTTTGGAAAATGGGAGAGGAGCGCACTGGGAGGGAGGTGACAGCGTTCACCTGCGCCTGACTCTGCAGCTGATAAGGAAATGCACTTTTTTGTTGGTGCTTTCTCACTTTTTGTCTGTTCTTTGACTTGGATCCTGACGCTGTTGCGATCGGTGGACGGGCTGTGGATGCTTTAGGGGTGCCAGCCGGAGCAGGGAGAGCATGGAGCCGCGCTCCGGGGGCAGGCATTACCTGGAGCAGGATGGATGGTCCTGGATCCACCCGTGAGGAAGGGACTCGGGGGACACGTGCTTCAGCCTCCTGTCCCGGCGGTGTCCTCCCAGCATCGCTCGCCAGGTTTCTCCTCCTCAGGAACTCCCTTTGGCGGGGGCTCTGCGGTGGCTCCTCCGCTCCCCTCCCGGGGCGGCGGCAGGTTGTCACGTTGTGTCGCCGCCGCAGGTTCTCCCGCGTCTCGTGCCGCCGCTCGCACTTCTCCTCGTAGCTCTCGCGCCGGCGCCGCGGCCGTGTCTTCTCGGGCTGGCTGATCATGGTGGGCACAGCTCTGCTGGCCACTCCGAGATCCTCTGTCCTGATGAAACCAAGGGAAAAGACACGATTTGAGTGAAAACAGATTGTTTCCAAGATGAAATAAATGTGAGGTATCAGACTCTGCAGCACTTTTGGGGACGGTCAGCTCTTGCTCTGGGCAGGGAAGGTGCTGCAAACCCCCAGCCCAGACTCTGCTCCCAACCCTGAGCCCACATGTGATTTGGGCTTCGAGACCCCTGAAGTGTGGCTCTTGCTTATGTCCTTCTACTGATTTCTATTTGAATATTCTCTTCTTTGAATAGCTTCTAAAGCGTCTCTAATTTTAGCTTAAATTTACTGAAGGGTCGCAACAGTATTTCACCGTTCAGGTCTTTCTTACTGTGATACACTTAGAGCTGGAGGAGCCTGGGGGTATAAAAGGCTGAGCAGGGTATTCCCGTGCAGCTTTCGTGTCCCTAGGATAGCAATCCCTTGGTGCTTTCCTTGGCCCAGCAGCTTCACACCGAGAAACACAAGGTGGGCGTACGCCAGGACCCTGCAGTGTCTCCCCCGAAGCTGGGTACGAACCCCAGGGCTTGGGGCAAAGCGCGTGTCTACAGCCTGCTCCAAACTCTTCAGGACCCTTTAAAAGCGTTTTCTAACTAACTCTTTCTAATTTTAGAAATGGCCCAATTGCATGTTCAGTCTGGACCTCGGATGTGGTGTTCGGTGCCCGCTCATCCGGCTCTTCCCATCAGGAATTGCTCAGCCCCTCTCCCACCTGCTCTGCCTCTGGGCGGCCCAGCCTGGCTCTCTGCATCCCCTTGTGAATAGTCTCCGTTAACCAAAAATGCACGTTAAGGCAAGGTAAAGCTTAAAGAAATACACCGTCCATTACTCACCCCAAGCTGAGCAAACTGTTGAGGCCTTCTTGACAAGCTCATACTCTATTTCCTCCTTCTGTTACCCCAAATTACCCTCTCTAACAAACATGTCCTTTATCTTTGCTTTCCAAGCTGTTACACTTCTTGGTTCAAGGGAAACTAAAAAAAAAAAAAGTGCTTCTTGCTGGTTCATGTTACAGCCTCCCAGTATCACTGGTGTAGGCTGAAAGCGGGGTGAAAAAAGAGGAAAGAAGGTGCACACTGCTGCCTTTAGCGCGGCAGCCTCTGCTCCCCTCCATCCCTCGCCGACCCTGGTGCTGCGGGCACTTACCTGGCCTGAGGGGTCCCGTCCTACCCCTCGACCGCCGTGGGTGAGCGGGGGGTTATCGGGCACGACCACGCTCCAACTGCCATCTTTGTGCCAACCACCTCATTTTGCTGCTCTCGCTCCTTTTCTCGCTCTGTAAAACAGGAAACGTTGCAGCCGCAGCCGAGCCCCGGTTCCTGTCTCCGCTCGTAGCCCAGCTGCGGGGCGCAGGGGCCCAGCCCGCCAGGGGATTCGGGTTATCTTGGGACCCCAAAGTCTCCAGCTTCTCTCTAAGCAGAGCCAGCAGTTATCTTTAGGGCCATCTCCCTTTATCGGTCTCTGCCACGCGGAGGTCGAGCGCTGGTTCACGGAGCTGCTTGTGGCACTCGGGTGACTGAGTCTCCCCGAGGTGCTTTGGGGTAGAGAAATCCAGACTTAGGGAAGTACAGTAATGCTATTATTTTAAGGCTTCTTGCAGATTGGAAAGGAAAAAACGTGTGTATCGGCAGCTGAGGGGAAGTCAAGAATGACAGAAATTCATTAAGGTCTTTAGAGAAGTGAAAGCTGTGTTAATGCAAATGATGCAGGGCGGTCGGTTTAACCAGCTGGGCGCTGATAAGGGCGCTGTGCCTGTGCGCGGGGAAAAGGAACACAAGGAAGGGCAGAGATCTCGTAAAGTAACGTAGGATTTATTTTTACAAAGACCAGCCTAGAAGAGATACATGACAAAAAAAATTCCTGGTTCAAAGATGCTCTGGTGGGTTTGGGTGGCTCATACCGGTTGGCACAAATCCTTGTTCTGGGCCAGGGCTGGGCTCCCTTCCCGCAGTGCCAGCATCGCTGCCCCTGGGGCTGGCGGGGGGGGACAGGGTCTGGGGGCTGAGCAGGAACCCTGCAGGGGAGCAGGACACTGAGATCTTACCACCTCGGGCTTCTCTGAGGTGTCTCTTGGTCGGAAAAAGCCAGTTGCAAGAGTTCATGACTAAAAAAGACATTTTCATGCTGTGTGTTGCAGGCTTCTGGTGCATCAGCATGGGGCTGCCCCGGTGGCATGGAAGGGGCACCCAAATAGCCAGATTAACACCCAAATCCCTTGTGCCTGGTCCAAGGTGTCCCAGTGTGCTCGGCACCATGGGGACTATGTTCTTCTGATGTTTTCCACCTTGTAGCCACTCCTGGTGAGGGAGTCGAGGAATTCGGGGGCGATGGCCTGGAGAAGGATCACGGTGCCCACGGTGCCGGAGGGGTAGTGCAGCTCCCGCTGGCGCAGTGCCCCGCTCTTGATGATCTCCAGCGCGCACTCCTCCTTCGGTGCCGGCGTGGCCCGGATGGCGTGCGAGACGGCTCGCACGGCGTTCTCTGCAGGACAGGGAGGGAAGGAGCAGTGTCGGACGGAGGGGCTGCCACAGGCACCACCAGCTCGGTCGGGGTGTCTGTAGCTTCCTTTAACGAACCGACAAACCCTGGGGATCAGACCTACTGAACAAAGCTTATAATAGTTAAAAACCAATTACGGCAATGTCCTTCCCATTCCTTTCCACCTCTTGATTGACTACAGGGGACGGAATCCCCACCTCCCCTGGGGATTCCCTGCAAGGATAGTGGAGTTGAAGGACTCGGGCCACACTTTTTAAAGCATTGGGGTCCCGTTTCCACCATTGCAGAGCTGGTGATGGCAAAGCAGCTTGCTGGGCGGGTGGTGGGCTTAGCTTGGCTCCATTTGGCAAGGCAGTCGCAGAGCCCCAGCGATGCTGAGCTTACCTGTGTCGATGTAGCCCAGGATGCAGAGTGTGATGGAGACGTTGACCTTGTCTATGATGAATTCCTGTCGCAAGGAGCTGAAAAATCCATCTAAGGCAAACTTAGTCGCAGAATAGGGAGCACTAAATGGGGCGCTGGTTTTACCTGGAGCAGAGGGACACAACGTCAGGGTTTGTGTACTGGGCAGACACCAGCCTGCACAGCACTCCTTTGCTCCTGCCCTTCAAGTATCTATAATATTATGATTTAGGGTGTTGGAGTGCACTGTCGTGAATGCTTGAGAGAAATAAACAAGCTCAGGAATGTTTAAAATGTAACATATGGCATGAGGTAGCTTCAGTTCTTGTATTCCTGTAGCATCCTGCATTCCTGTCATCCCTGGACAGCAAAGGCACGTGCGGTTGGTGGCCGTGCACACAAACCAACCTGCAGTGGTGTATGGTGTACCATGAAGGCAATGAGTGGGTGCAGAGACTGGCACAACAGGGCATGGAGTATAAATCCCCCAAAAGACTCGAATTGTGCATCCAGGATATAAATCATGGGCTGATCCTGACTCCCAGCGGGGTGGCTCTGCCTGGTTGTCCTTACTCTGTCTTTTGAAGAAGAGCTGGAGCAGGGTTCCCTTGCAGGCAGAGGAGGGGACGTGGGCAGGGAGTGCTCACCTGCCATGGATGAAACGACAACGATGCTGCCCTCGCTCTCCTTCAGCAAGGGCAGGGCGGACACGGTCATTGCCACGTAGCTGAGGAAGTTGGTCTCCAGGAGCTTTCGAACGTGCCCAACGTCCCCGTCGAAGTAGTTGAAGTAGCTGTAACCGATGTGATTTAGGATGAGCATATCGAGGCCTCCTGGAAGCACAGTGTGTTTGCTATTAACAACATCAATCCCAATCTTGGTGGCTGGGATGGCCCAAAAAGGGGGGCATGGGGTGTTGGGGAGTGAGGAGAGGCAATCACCTACCCCAGGTGTTCTCAGCCTCCTTCACCACCACCGCAGGGAACTTGGTGTCCTCCATAGAGCCACTCACATACCGAGCGGATGCAGCACCCAGCTCGAGGCACCGCTTCACAACCTGCAGTGACAGCGAGAGCGGTGATGGACCCCCCTCCACAGACAGCCCCCCATCCCATCAAGGCTGTTGCTGCCTCTGGGTGAATGGGCAGCGCATCTCCCTGTCCTGCTGGAAACCCTTCTCCCTTCATGGGGGGAAGCACATTGCTCAGAGAAACGTTTCTGGCTGCAGAGTTAAACAATGGCACATCTGAGCCAAATATATAGTGTTTATAAATAGGGACATGACTGCTTAGGGCTATGATTCAGTTGTATACGGGATGGAAAACCAGTTCAGACTTTGAGAAAGGGTGAGGGTTAATCAGACCAGGCCTCGGACAGACTGGTGTCGTCTTTGGTGGTGGAGATGAGAATTCACAGCTGAAGACTGTGGAGAAAGAAATGCTGTGCTGTCAGCGTGGAAAATGCAATTTCTTGTGGAGGGGGGTGTGTATGTTAGAAAAGGCTTGCGCTGGGGTGGGTCCGTAGGGTATCTGGCACCCTCCTGTGCCCAGGCCGGGGTGAATATCTGCATTCTGCCTGCCTGGGGGTTCTGGGTCGTGGATGTGTTTTGCCCACCCAGCACGCTCTGCTTGCCATTTACTTTCTGCAGCTTGGCCTCCGTCCGCGCGGTGAGCAGTAGGTGGGCCTCCATGCGAGCCAGGTGATATGCCATCTGCTCCCCGATGCCGCCGCTGGCTCCTGTCACGATCACACGTTTCCCCCGGAGCATCTCTGGGGAGGAGGGTGCAGGGCTCAGAGCTGGTGGAGCCCACGCACCGTGTCCCCGCAGCTCCTCTCTGCCCCCACCACCGCTTGCCCCCAGGCACGGGGAGCTGCAGGCAGCGTGCACCCCTCGTGCAGACCCCCCTGGGATCCGGTAGTTAATCCCAGTTTGGCAGGGAGCACGTGGGAGGCTCGAGCTCAGAATCCAGCCTGGCTTGGGAGCGGCTTTTGGAAATGGCGAGAGTTGGCTGATAAAACGATTAAATGCTTTAAGTGGATGGCTGCATGTTTCCCAAATAAATCATTTGCTGAGATCAGACACTTTCTGTGTGTCCCAGCAGACCCCAGCATAATCCCCTGAGCTTTCCTGCGTGGCACGGGGTGCTCTCGCTCCCCTCCGAGCGCTCAGCCCTCCCGCACCTTGGCTCTTCCAGCCGGGCGAGAAAGGCCCTTGATGGCCCAAGCTCTTGTGCGTGGGCACACGTGGCCTCTCTGGCAGCAGCCTCCCCGATTGCGCTTTTAAAGCCTGTTTTTCCAATGACTTACCTTCACTGAAATTCTCAGGTGCTGAATAAAAATAAAAGGCCAGTGCCGCTCCCAGCAAGGGGATGAAGATCTTCAGGAGCAGACCCATCCCACCGCAGAAGTGCGGGCAGGAGCGAGACAGGCTCCGTGGCTCTGAGCGCGGGAGGGGGACACCTCAGTCGGTTGCGGGTGGGAGTGCTGGCAGTTTTGAACTCACTCTTGTCTTGCACAAGTTCTCTGGTATCTGTTGGACTATTTCTTTGTGCTTCCTGTAATTTAGCAAACATTAACCTAATGGACCGTGTTGCTTTGGACTTTAGGCTGTCCCTTTGCACCCTTGGCCTACCAGGAGTTTGAGGTGTGTGTGAGATTGTTGAAGGCAAGGCACTGAAAAGCTTTTTGCCCTGTTGAGCAGTGGGAGTGTTATTTGGTGGCTGCCTTTGGGGCTGGGACACGTCTGTCCCCTCAGTGCAGGCTTTGGTGGAACGGGCATCCTTCTCTCTCCACTCTGTGCCTAAAACCAAGGCAACAGTTCCCTTCCCTGCTGGCTACCACAAGGGTTTATTAATTGGTGATCACGGTGGGACAGGTTCATAGGAACACTTAGAGCACGGCTGGAAAAGTTTGTGTTTTTCAGATCTTAACAGAAGCACGGATAAAGATGTAGTGTTGGGGAATATGGCGTAGGGGAGAACTTTTTAGGGTAGGGTTGATGGTTGGATTTGATGATCCCAAGGGTCTTTTCCAACCTGAATGATTCTATGATTCATGCTTATCTGACGTGATGCCACCATTGCTGTTTGCTAGGGGGCTCTTACACCTGAAGAATGGCACTCTTGTCTTGAGGAACCCACTGGTTGTGTAAGGCAGTAGACACGAGCCAAGCAGGTGAACGATAAAGATGTGCAGCTTTCCTGAGCATTGCGTGTCACACCGCTCAGCATCTGCCTGGGCTCATGGTAAATGGGTTTGCAAATCACTTTCTGAAAGGTTAAAGGGCAAAACTCACTCCACGTGCACTGGTTTGTGCAGGCGATCCCTGGGTAAGGAGAACAGAAATACCAGTTCCTGATTGCCTTTAGAAAGTGAGGAGCAAACTCATCCTGGGGAGTGCCTCGGTGGGGAGGGTTTGGGGAGGTTTTGCCTTGTTTTGTCTCAGAACAGAACGGTTGGTGCCCCAATGGCCAGAACCCCATTAGATGCAAGTGCAGCAGCTCGGGCAGTGGTGCCAGGCTGAGGGAATCACAGAATCCCATGGGGTTGGAAGGGACCTCTGGAGATCATCCACTCCAACCCCCTGCCAAAGCAGGTCCACCCAGAGCAGGTTGCACAGGAACGTGTCCAGGTGGGGTTTGAATGTCTCCAGAGACGGAGACACCGGCATCTCTCTGGGCAGCCCAGGGAAGCAGCACCGAGCTCGCCGTGGGCTTGTGCTCTGCTTTGGCACCCAGCAGGTGACCGCGGGGCATCCCCCTGTTATAACCGTGTAAGGAACCCACCACCAGGTTTGGAAAGTTTTGCTTGGGGTAGAAGCTCGCATTTGGCCATTAAATGAACAAAAAATAGGCTAAAAAGGCAGTTATTCCTCCAATGATTATTGCAAGGATTCAGGTTTCTGGTGAAAGGCGAGGCGGTGGGGCCGTGCCCGTTCACAGCAGCGTTTCGTATAGAGACGGGGGATAAAGAACCCACGGAACGCGCGGAACTGTCGGGTTAGTAAATTTTATTGACTAATTAGTTTGTAACTACTTTTCCCCGGTGCGGGGCGGGGGGACGGGCCCGTCCAGGCGGGACGCGGCGGCGCCGGGGAGTTCCCTCCCGTCTCCCGCGCGCGGAGGCGATGCCGTCTGCTCCAAACGCCGAAAGAAGCGAAGTTTGGGAAGCGGGGGGCGGGCGGGCGGAGCGGCTGCGCGGCCCCTCTCCGCCGGCAGAGGAGGGTGTTGCACCGGCGGAGAGACCCTCCCGAGCCGGCGGGCGCCGCCGGTAAGGCCGCCTTCAGTCGGCGGGGCGGGCGGGGGCCGGGGGGCCGGGGGTGCTGCCAGTCGTCAGTCGGTCCAGCCGGTACCGGCTCCGCACCAGGTAGTCCAGCAGCTCGGCGGCCCAGTCGCGCAGCAGCAGCGGGAGGCGCGTGGCCCCGTAGCGGTAGTAGAGCTCGCGCCGGCGCAGCGCCGCCCCGCGCAGGATCTCCAGCGCGCACTCCGCGCGCGGCGCCGGCGCCACCAGCAGCAGGTCCGCGGCGGCGCGCACCGCGCTCTCTGCGCGGGGACAGGGGTCAGCGCGGGGATTGGGGGGGGTGTGTGTGCGTGATTGGGGTGTGGGGGTGTGTGTGTGTGTGTGTATACACGGACACAAAGGGCGTCCCGTCGAGTCACCGGGCGGGGAAACGGTGATCAAAATGGAGCGTGGAACCGTGGAAGGGGTCGGGGCGGAAGGGACCGCAAAGCCCGCCCGGTGCCACCCCCCGCCCAGCGCAGCGACGCCTCCCACCGCACCGGGGTGCTCAAAGCCCCCTCCAGCCTGGCCTCTGTTGGGTCCTACCTCTCTTCCGCCAAAAACAGTCTTAAAACTCATTTCTTTCTCCATGCTACATAGAATCACGGAACTGTCTGGGTTGGAGCATCTAGTCCAACCATCAACCTACCTCCCGTAAAAACCATCACTAACCCGTGTCTCTAAGCACCATGTCAACCCGGCTTTTAAATACCTCCAGGCCTGGGGCCTCAACCCCTTCCCTGGGCAGCCCATTCCAAGGCTTGATAACCCTTTCAGTTTAAAAATTGTTCCTAATCTCCAGTCTGAACCTCCCCTGGCACAACTTGAGGCCATTTCCTCTTGTCCCATCACCTGTGTCTTGGGAGAAGAGACTGACCCCCCCCCGGCTACACCCTCCTTTCAGGGAGTTGTAGAGAGTGAGAAGGTCTCCCCTCAGCCTCTTTTTCTCCAGGCTGAACAACTCCAGCTCCCTCAGCCTCTCCTCATGAGATGTGTTCTCCAGACCCATCACCGGCTTCATTGCCCCTCCTATTTGGAGAGGCTTAGAGACATGGTTTAGTGATGGTTTTTATCAGAGTTAGGTTGATGGTTGGGCTGGATGATCTTAAAGGTCCCTTCCAACCTAGGCAATTCTACAATTCTATAACAGCTGGTCCCTTCCAACCCAAACCAGTCTATGGTAGGATGCCCCAGCAACCAGAGTGTTTTGCGTGCACTTGTGCAGCAGGGCCGGAGGAGAAGCAGTGACAGAGGTGAAAGGGTGAGTCGGTGGCAGAGGGAGTGGAAGGGCAGGATGAGAGGGTGAGAAGCTGATGCTCAGCTCCTGATCCGCTGGATCAGACAGTGCTGATCTTACCGGTATCGATGAAGCCAAGGATGCAGAGTGTGATGGAAACATTAATGCTCTGAATGGTGAATTCCTGCCTCAGGGAGCTGAAAAATCCATCCAAGGCAAACTTAGTTGCAGAGTAGGGGACCGTAAAGGGAAACCCGACTTTACCTGGACACAGAGTGAAGTTCTGTTATAGCACAGAAAGCTGCTCTGCCCCAACCTCTGTTTTACCCTTTATCATGTAAAGTATTTTACCCCAAGGGAGTTTACTGTTAGTGAAATGTCATCCTGGCACCTGAACAGCAGCGTTACAAATATTCCCGTCAGCTTCCAGCTCTTTGAAGGTGTGATGGCCAAAACCCTGTCTCATGTCTCTGCTCAGGGCATGAGCAACCGCAGTAACCAGGAAACCCTCGAGGGGGGAGATGGAGCAAAGTTTAAGCTCTTGTCTCTGGATCCTGAGCTAAGCTGATCCCCACAAGAGTAACCATCATACTGGCTGGGAGCAGGGACATCTGTTAGTAATTTAGTTTCCTGACTTAACAGAAATTTATTAGAACCGAGTCATGTTTCTGTGAATAGAGTCAGTTAATAACCAGCTTTACAAATATTAGCAGCAACTTGACCTACCAAACCAGGATGAATGGTCAGAGATCCAATGCAATGAGAAATTACTGCATTTCCACTTTTCTCTGTAAAGCTGGAGGTGTATGAGCTCTGCTGCTCTCGTGAGCCGGACACCAGGTTTAACAGCAGGGGGTTTGGGTTTATTAGTATTGGGTTTAATAGCAGGGCTGGTCAAAAAGCAAGCTGGGGCAAGTGGGTTGCATCAGAGAACAAATTCCATTGAGAAAATACAGAAAAGAACTGGATTTGCTTAGGGTTTTTTGGTTGGTTTGTGGGTTTTTTTGGTTTGTGGAGTGTGTTACGCAGTTCTGGCTCCTTTAGGATGCCCGGTGTCTCCGAGTGCTGCTTCTGAAAGTCAGCCCATGGTGTCTTTGGACTGAATCCCGTGTCACCTACCTCGCTGCCACTCACCTGCCATGGATGAAACCACGACGATGCTGCCCTCGCTCTGCTTCAGCATGGGCAGGGCGGCCACGGTCATGGCCACGTAGCTGAGGAAGTTGATCTCTAGGAGCTTCCGCACGTGCCCAACGTCCCCATTGAAATAACCGAAGTACGATGTGCCGACGTGATTAAGAATCAGCATGTCTAGGCCTCCTGCAAGCAGAGGAGCTGGCGTTATCACAGAGTGGTTAGAGCTGGGAGGGACCTTAAAGATTAGTGCTGGGTGGGAGAGGGCTCAATCAACAGAGCCTTTCCTGGGAGCAGGATCAATGTTGTCAAAAGAAATCAGGTTTTTGGGTCAGAGCTGTGGCCTGTCCTCTCTGGAGGGGGGATATATTCCGGATGGTGGCTGCCAGGAAAAAATTGGGTTTTTTGGCTGGTTGTTTTTTTTTTTCCCTGGTTCAAACACAAATGCCCTGGCACGAGGGAGGTGACCCTCGAGCTGTCTGTGGGCCCAGGACAGGAGAGTGCTGTGCACCGAGCTGAAGGATTGCGTTACCGCAGCCGTGACCCGTGACCGCGATGGCAGGGCTGCTGCGGGCCCGGTGGAGGGTTTCAGACCGCAGTAGCTGGGGGTGATGAAATCCAGGATTACGATACTGGAACAGGATGTCACGAGGGCACAGAGCTGAAATCGAGAGCGCAGTTCAGTTTGAGCTGGAGCAATGAAGCTGGGCAGAGAAGCGAGACTGGAAAAGGGCAGAATTTAGGGCAAAATCTCTCCCGTCTCCCCCCATCCCCATCTCTCCCGCTTGTTTTAGCGGGCACGTGGCAGCACGGCCAAGGTGAGATGGCGGTGTTCCGCTGTGGTGTGTGGAGAGCGGGCTGTAGACGTACCCAGCCAGGTCTCTGCCTCCTTCACCACGTGCTCGGCAAAGGCCGTGTCCTCCATGGTGCCGCTGACGTACCGCGCCGAGGCTGCCCCCAGCTCCAGGCACCGCTCCACCACCTGCACCGACACCACGCGTCAGACGCCCCCTCCTGCCCTGCGACGCAAGAAGGGGGTGTGTGTGGGGTGTGTGTCTGTGTTCCCTGTCATGTTGTCCCCACCTCAAAGCAGCGGTTTGGGCTCTCAGGAGTGTGTTTGGAGCCTTCTGAGCTTCAAAGGGAGCCTGAGAAATTACTCCTTTTGGTGAATGCGTTACCCAAGGCGGTGTGTGCCGGGAGTGCACGCGTGTAGGGGGAGCAGGAGCGTGTCTGTCTGCTCCTGTTCTGTCTGTCACGGCAGTGGAATGAGGGTGTGTGTGCGCCGAGGCAGCCCCTGTGGATGAGGATGTGTGTCCTTCACTGAGTTCAAACCCCCAGCATGTGCTGCGCAGAGCCCCTGTGTCTGCAGGAGAGGGGTTTCTCTGCACAGCAGACAGCACAAGCGTGTGTGACTGTGCCTCGCCGGTGCCGTGGCCATTGCACGGGCACGTCCTCGTGTGGTGTGAGACTGGCCCTCTGTGTTTGTGTGTGCACCGCCGGGAAGGTGCCCGTGTGAGTGCCCGGCTTGCCATTTACTTTCTGCAGCTTGGCCTCGGTCCGAGCGGTGATCAGGATGTGGGACCCCATCCGTGCCAGGTGATACGCCATCTCCTCTCCGATCCCGGTGCTCGCCCCGGTGACAATCACCCGCTTCCCTTTCAGCATCTCTGGGGACCAAGGCACGGGGATTTAATTTATCCAAATGCTATTTAAAAATAAAAAATATATAAGAAAAAAATCCCCTAATGCCCTTCAGAGTAAGTAGTTAACTGGAAGCTAAATGAACCCACAAGTGCAAAGCATCCGGCACCAGGATGTCTCTTCCATCTGCTGGAAAAAGCTGCACCAAGGAGCAGCTGTGGCTCCTCACGGAATGCAGCGACTCGGGGACAGCGCTCGCCTCGTCCAGCAGTTTTTTCCACAAATCAGGACAACAACTTAGAAATACCCCAACAACTTTGTAATAAAAATCATCCACTAAATGCATGCTTCAAAATCTAAAATCCAACATTTAAAGGTCATGTTTATAAATTCTTTTGCTGTGCACTGGAAAATGGAGTATTGAGAGCCCCCTCTGTCTCAGACCTCCTGCCTCACCTGCTCCCTCGGGAAGTATTTCTGCATATTACTTGCTCAGTTTGATTTAAAATCTTTGTTAAAACAACTTTCCAGCATCGCCCACCACGCAAAGGCTCAGGCGTGGTTTGGTCCAAACTCTGTATAGTTTCTATGCAAAAACACTCAAATGTGGCTTCTAATATATTTTTCTTAAAGACAGAGTCACTTTTAATACTTACCCGGTTTGAAATTATCCCTCGCAGAATAAAACCAGAAGGCCAAAACCAATCCCAAAAAGGGAATGAGAATCTTTTGCAACCGACCCATCCCACCGTGGAGTCAGGAAATAAAGCATGAAAGAGAAGGGAGGGAAAAAAGCCCTCTGCAGAGCTGCTCCAGGGGGAAGCGGCAATGCCAGTCCTTAAAAACCTGTGAGCGAAGGAACTACAACTTCCAAAGCACTGGAAAAATCTCGGAAGGATGGATAAGTGAAGCAGACCCTTTGATTTGCCTCTGGAGCTGGGGAACCTCGGCCTAACCGAGGGTGCTGTTTGGGTTCTGCCCGGCTCTTTTCATATTTCCTGTCCTACGTTAAAATGCAGAATTTTGCACAACACCCTGGAAGAGGTGTGTCTTTGCCGAGCAGCGTCAAGTTTCACTTGGAGAACATCAGAGGGAGCCTGGTGCAGGTGGTTAGACATGGGCTTTCCTTCCCCCCGGCGCCCGGCGTGGGGGCACACGGAGATGCTCTTTGGGTCTGGTCGCTCGTAGGGGTCAGGGTCTGGGGAATGACTGGGGACCGCCTCCCTGCCGTGGGGGGACACCACATCCCTGCCGTGGGGGGACACCACCTCCCTGCCGTGGGGACACACAAAGGTCCTGTGCTCCCCAGAGCATCGCTGCTCTGCGCCCTGAAGCATCTGCCTGTCCCTGGGATGCCGGGCAGCGGGCACCCAGCAGCGGGTACCACCCCTAAATGGCTCCATAATGGCTTTGCTAGGGCAGGGTTTATTTTTTCATCTCTACCTGCCCCTGTGAGCAGCGGGGGGAGAGGGGCTGAGCTGAACCCAGCACTGGGGCTGCCACTGCCTTCTCCTGCCTCCCTTTGCTTTGAGCCTGGGTCATGGTCATGGGGCAACCATTTCATTCCTTGGCCTGAAATAACCGAACTAATTAACCTCGCCTCGGCTGGGATCGGCTGTGTCGCCGGCAGGGAGGGGGGCTCTTTTCAGTCATGGTTGTTTGTTACTGGCCTCAGGATCCTGCAGTAAAGCAATAACTGTCAACCTTTGTGCGCGTCTGAGTGTGTAGGGAAGGGATCGTGCTCTTTGCTCCGCGTGGGGAGATGTGGGGCAGCCCAGTGGGTCCGGAGCCAAGCCCAGCGCTGGTGTCACTGGTGTGGTGTGGTGTTCGGTGGGAGTCATGGCTCGGTTTGGGGGGTTTGTGTGAAACGGAGGAGCTGATAATAAAGTTTCTTTTAAAAGGAAACTTGTGCATGTGCCATTTCGGGTGCCCTGTGTGGAAACGAGGAGCAGGGGGTGCTGGCTGGTCCCCAGGAGGGCTGGGGGCTGTGGTGACAGCAGGAGCTGCCGGATCTGGCCACGCTTCGCTGCCCCCCCCCCCGGGTTTGCTCCCGGCCGCCTGTCCCCCTTCCCGGGCGCTGCGGCTCCTCACTCCCACTCGCAGCTTTTTCTGGGTTTGTTTTGCTGTTTGCAACTTAAGAACTTGTTTTTTAACCTTTTCCTGGGGTGGGGAGCGAGGGAAGGGAGAGGAGGGCAGGCAGAGGTGACTGCACAGAAACATCTGATCTCAGCCAGTCCTGGCCCCGCTGCTGCCGAACCTGCCTTGGCAGAGGGGACCCCGGTGGTGTGCCTGGTCCAGGACCAGTGGGATGGAGCCCAGGAGCACGGGGGAGCAGCCTTTTCATTCTGGAAGGGCTTCACATGAATTTTCCTGGGTGTATCCCCTGCTGCAGATCACTTCTGTATCCCTCGTCTGTTTGGGGCCGTGCTGTCCAAGGAGCGATGCTCGGCGTTGTGCTGGCCCCTCTGCACGAGGGGACTCTTCATTCAGTGCTGCCTGGAGCTCGCTGGAAGGACATGAAGATGTGAAGGGGACTTGTTCTGATGGCAAACTGGCCGAGCAGCCCATGGGGCTGTTGGGGAGCCCCTGCCGTGCCCCCAGCCCTGCACTGCCCACAGGGAACACCTTCCAGGGGCAGGACCAGGGCTCAGGCAGGTCTGTGCATGTGGCTCAGGGGCTCAAAGCACTTGGCAGCAATTGAGATACCACTTCTTTTTTTTTTTTTTTTTCCTGTTTTGAGCGATATCTGGCTTTTTTCAACCCGTTATCAAATCTTTGTTAAATGCAGAGGATTTTCCTTCCCCCCCCTTCCCTTTGTCACGTAGACATGAAGACGTTATTTCTCATAGCCAGCCTCCCAGCATACTTTACTGGGAGCACAGATTGAATTCCTTTCTTTACAGATATCTCCCTTATAAAGGGCTGCCCTCGGTTACATTTGCATTAGGCTGATACGGTGCTTTTGGGCCATGACAGAGGTGTGTTTCTTGGCACGGCTGGCGGGCAGTGCCCATGTCCTGCCAGTGCCATGGCTGTCACGGCTGTGCTGCTCCCCAAAAATTCACTCTCAAGTCCAAGGGAAACGCGAGATGATGGTAGGGCTGTATTTGGGTTACGTGATATTTCTACTCGCTGTTGGTTTAGAGAAAATGCTGCGATGATAAGCCATGTCTCAGCACTAAATTTATTCTTTTCCCGCGTGACCAAATCAGGACTTGCTGCTGTGATATTTGATTGCTGGTGCTGTGGCTGCTTTGAGCCTTGGCCGCTGTCCACGCTCCCGATGCCCTTGGTGTTGGGTGGCAGGGGCTGTTACGCTTATCTGGGCCCCTAATTTTAGCCTGGCAGCTCTTGAAACACCCAGAGCCCAAACTGCAAAGAGTGAGTGGGGACTCTCTGAAGATGCTCGGCTCGTGCCCTTGAGGGGATTGGCCTCTGCGGGAGGGCTGCTGGGTTCCTGCTGGCCTTCAGCTCCCCGTGATGAAAGCCTGGACGCCGGCTCCAAGCTGAAATAAGATCTTTGAAGAGGTGTTGTAGGACGGGTACAGATGAATACCAGATCTCACGCCAGCTGCGGTTTTCCTGAGGATTTTATGCACCAGGAAAATGTCACATTTACTGGTTAAAGTAAACTGGTTTCAGACAAGCCTTAAAAGAAAGAGAATAACAGAAATCATGTGATGCTGGGTGATGATGTACCTCACACCTTGGGCAACATGTGGCTCTCCTCAAGAGCTTATCCCTTGTGACTTTGGTTTAACTCAGCCTTAAGTGCTCCATATGCTTCTGCAGGGGGGCTTGTCTGGGGTGTCCTTACTGGTACCGTACGGCTTGTTCCACCTGGTTGCTCTCTGCTATGTCCCAGGACTTACAATTACAATTGCTCTTTGCGATTCACACAGGGGCTTTCGGAACGACTCCGCCGTGCTCCCTTGTGTGTGGATGCTGGTCCTGCGGGCTTGTGTTTGTGGCAGTTGTATTTCTGCAGTGGCCGGTGTGGACACACAGACGTGGGAGGGCTCAGGGGATGGGAAACAGGCTGGTGTGGGGGGTCGTGCTGTGTGTAAGGACAGGGAGGTTCACTGAATCCCTTTAATCTCCTGCTTTGGGCAAGTGTCTCATCCATCATAGTTAAAGTGACGTTAAGTGGATTGTTAGCCCTCCGTGCACACTGAGCTCATCATTGGGCGGTTTAAATAAAACTTTATATGGGCTTGTGGTAAAATCAGCCATTAATAGGTGTCTGATTCCCCACCCTGCGGAGAGCTGGTCCTCTCCAGGATCTGTGTAATCTCCTGTGGAAATGGTAACGTGGAGGCTTGACCTCCCGGGTGCCCTTTCGGGGTAATATGCGGGAGGTAACGACCTCTGAGCTTGCGGTGCATCAGGCGGCAGGAGATTGTCTTCTGTGGGACACGATTTTACCGACTTGGCTCCAGAAGCGGCGGCGCAGTGCGTGGTTTAGCTGTCTAATCCCGTTAGCTGCCTTAGGAGGAACTATTTTGATTGTTCCACAAACCTCTTTGCTTTAAGCTCCTAAACCCCGTGAGTGGCTGATTGTGGTGAGGAGGAGCGGGCAGCGGGGTGCCAGCACGGCGGGGGGGGGAGGGGGGGCACCTACGTGGTGTGGAGACAACCTGAGGTCCAAACCCAGAAGTGGTGGAGGTCAGCCTGGGTGGGTTCACCTGGAGCTCCCCAGTTGCCCAGGACTGGTGAGCTGGGCTGCCCCAGAACCACCTCTGTCGCCTCATTTTTAACATTTTCTCATCGAGCTGGGTGAGACACCTACAGCTTGTAGAGGAGGGTGAATCTTGGGAACCAATGTGTGATGGACAGAGTCTGCAGCTGCCTTGGACAGAGTCGTGATTCTCATCTGTGTTTAATCCATTTATCAGCTGCTGAGCCCCGTGGCAGCAGCGACGCTTCCGAATCACAGTGGTGTGAGATCTCAGACCTGGCAACACTTTCACGCCTGACACAACCACAGACACCCAGGTCCCTGGTTTATCCGTGCACCAAACTGTGCCACAGGGAATTCCAGGCCACCCCTCCCTGTCCCTGAGGCTATGCTGCAAACCCAGAACCTCCTTAGAGGTTGGAACTGGGGGCACTGGTCAGCTCATGGCTTTCTTCAGGCCTGAGTTCTCCTTTCACGTTTGCCCATGAAATTTCCATTGGTATCAATGAGGTGTCCCATTGTTCCACTGTGCCAGAGAGCAAAAGGCTTGGTTATGGACTAAATGAAGTATTTCTCAAAGGCTGTTTTTAATTTAGTTGGACTCTGCTCCTTTCCCCATGAGGAAAAGGTACTTTTATGCTTGAACAGAGCTTTTGTGCAGGCTCGGTAGGATTCCTCCTCCACAATGTGCTGCTGTGTTTTTTGGCAGAAATAATTGTCAACAAAATGGATTGCGTGGTTATGTATTATGAAAATGTAAGGGTGAACTTCAGCTGTGTTCTTGTATTTTCGGATTCTGATCTTAACTTGTGCGGCTGTGGGAGGAACGATGCATTCAGCACTGGTGTCAGGCAGTGCTTTTTCATTTTCCATCATCTCCTGCTGTTTGCATCAATTATCTTCCTTTTAGCTTGATAGTGGCATATCGCTGGTACATCTCCTGGTTTCTGTGCAAGGTGCGTAGCCTGCTCCTGCCTCTGCCCATCTCTTTGCCACTGAGCAGATAAAGGGGGATTTTCTCCCCAGTCGTGGCTGCAGGGGCTATTTCCCTTCCCATCCTGCTGTAGTGTGGTCTGGATCTTTCAGCTGAGGCCATCAGGAGGGTTTACTGGACTAATATGACATAGTCCTGAATGCAGGAGATTCTTACTAACCTCAGGAAAGACTTTTAAATAGGTGAAAATCCTCTAACGAGCCTGGCAGTGCCCTGGGTACAGCCCTGAAGCTTGGATCCCCCTTTCCACCCGCTCTGGGCTGCCCGTGCCATCGTGTCTGTCTTTCCATCTGAGACACCCCACGATACTGGAAGCCAACATCATTCTGCACAATGAGGTGTCTCTGCTGAGTTTGTGGAGGATCCCAGTAAAGCTAGAAGATCTTTAGCCGTGCAGCAGTCGCAGCCTGTTAGAGGCTTCCTGGGGGATGGACTGGATTGTTTGGTTTTTGTCCAAGCAGTTCTGGGCACACGTGGCTGTGGCAGACACGAATCTGTGCCATTAAACCCAAATAACCCCTGAAAGGTACAGCCCCACCTCCAGCTTGGGACATGTCTGTCACCCGTATCACACAAATGCCACCTCCTCTCCCCACCCCAGTTGGACCATTTTGGAAGGGAGAAGCTGCTGGAAGTATGGAAGGGCCACCCCCTTGGTCCCAGAGCAGCCATGAAGAGGGGGCTTCATTGGAGGGTGCAACCCCCACCTTTAACTGTTCCCTGGGTCCCCCAAGAGAAGCCAGAGGCACGAGTGGAACCTATCTGCAAATCAGTAAGAGGTGGCTTTGAAAATAAATGCAGCTAGAGAGCAGTGGTACCATAGAAAATATTTATTGATTTTGCAAAATGGTGTAAAATGCATCTGTAATAAAAATAAGAAACCATGCTGTGCATCTTGCACATTTTTATACCAACAAAAGGTATTTTTTCCCCACTGCTGCACAGCAGCAAATATAACCGTTCACTTCTTTCAAGTCTCGCACTTGCGGTCTCCTTCTTCAGCCAACTCTTCCCTCTTCTTGCTGGAACCACCACCAGGTACGACAGGACAGCAGAGTCTCTTGTGCTTGGTTGCTCAGCAGGCACCTCTCCGGCCACGGGGCTCTTAGGAGGCGTGTGGTCTGGTCACCAGGGCTCTCTGCTGTGTCCCCACCACCTTCTTGTTCTTGTCCAAGATCAAATCCTCCTGCTTCTGTGGAAGGCTTTGCTCTCGCGTCGGGGCAGGTTTCTTCTCCTCCTCCTCCTCTAGCCTCCCTTCAGAGGTGAAAGGGCTGCACACTGTCTCCACCAGACCGATAACCACCCCAAAGAAAGCCAGCACGCTGCCCAGCACGTACAGCTTCACCATTTTCCTGTTGGGCTTCTGGCTGAGCATTTCTTTGGCGAAGGGGATCAGCTCATGCATGGTTTCCATTTTTTTTTGCGGATCTGGAAGATGTCAGTTCTGCAAGAGAAGAGAGAGGGAGAGGGACATTAGTTAAATCCAGCTGCTTTTTTCCCTGTAGTGGTCAGAGCCCCCCAGGCAGTCTGAGCTCTGCACCCCCCCAGCCCTGCTTCAAGTAGGGATTTTTGATATTTTGCTCCCTCCAGGAGAACACATCTGCCCGGGCAGCGGGGCCATGCGGGGGCTGGAGGAGAGAGCTGCCCGGCGGAGCAGCCGGAGCCGGGCTGCGGGATCCGGCCGGGACCCCCCCGGTACGTGCCCCCGTATTGTGCACAGCATCCCCCCGCGTCCTTCCCCCCGCGTCCTTCTCCCCGCATCCCCCCAGCGCATCCCCCCGCATCCCCTTACCCAGCGGCGGCTGCGGGGCGGTGAGCGCTGCGGTGGGATGCGGTGGGCTGTGCTGGGCTCAGCTCGGCTCCGCTCGGCAGCTGCTGCCCCGCCGCCCGCCGCTGCCGCCTTATATCGCCGGCGGGGCGGGGGGGGGGGGCCGGGCGGGGGCGGGCAGGGTGCCCCGAGCACGCCGCCAGCACGGGCCGGCCACACACCCCCCGGCCTTGGCAGCTCCTGCCCTTAATCCGGCCAGGCTAAAAAAAAAACAACCTACTTTTTTTTTTTTTTTTTTTTAACAAAACTTGTGAAGTGTTCTCCCCTCCCCTCCAAAAAAAAATTCTCCTCCAGCCCGATTTCACGGGGGGGATCTTTGGTACCGCTCACAATGCAGCTCCACGGCTGTAAATACAGGCTCCGTGTGCCTGTAAGAAATATTTAATATATTAGTAGGAGCTTCCCTGAGCTCTCCTTGGGCACGGGGGAGAGGGTCTGTGTCCGTAGCTGGAAATATTCCAGGGTTTGGAGTTAGGGCTGGGATTTGTGCAAAGTCCAGTTCAGCAAAGCAGCCGTTTCAGCCCTTGCTGCCCTCCCTGGTCATGAAGTGGGGGAAAAAATGCCTCAGTGGAGCGTAAGGAAGGTGTTCCCCGGGACAAGGGGTGAAGACGCGCGCTAAAGGTTTCTCTGGGTGGTTCATGGCAAAGGGAACCACTGGAAAGCGGGGAGATGCAGCCTGTGGCAGCACCTGGGTTTCTTGGAAATAAGACAATAACTGGAAACTCCTAAATTAGTGAAAGTCACAGTAAGACCCTACTTTTCACTTTTCCTACACTTGATGCTGAAACTCTGTAACACCCCGTTGTCAGTGTTACTCCTTGTGATTCACCTGAAGGCCGGCGTATTTCCTTTTTGGGGCAAACCAGAAGGCAGCACTCTCTCCTCTTGCCGGGCTGGCTGCCGCCGAGCATTGCATCGATGTCATCCAGCACATTACATCACCCGCTTCCGCCGCTGCCTCCCTCCCTGCACGTCTGCAGCTCTGCCCAGAGGAACCATACACGTTTTAGCAGCTGCTGACCTTAGAGAAATTGCTAAAGCCACAAGAAGTCGTTGGGAGTTACAGCTTCTGATTTTGCAGGGGGGGATGACGGTGTCTGAGCAGATTTCTCACCTGATTCTTATGGCTGAGATGGTGGGAGTTGCTCTGCTGGGGGGCTATATGGGAATTATAGCACAGTGTGGGGCCGTGTGATAGCAGCGCTTTTAAGGAGGTGATGTTTGTGGAAGGAGGTAGAGCTCAGAGGGAGCCTTCGCAAATGATGCTGTAAAGGATGCTACTGCCTGGTGGCTCCTCAGGCTGAATCTCCCGGAGGGACACCCAAGGGTGTTGGGGAACCCCCACAAGGAGCAGCCCGAAGGGTGGGCAGGCAGCTCCCAGAGCAAGCTGGAGCCCAAGGGGTCTTGTCCTCAAATGGAGTGGAAAAGGGGGCTTCTCCAGCGCATGGAAAGGAGGGATGGTAGCACAGGCAATGGGTGTTTGATGCCCCTGAGCTGGGTTTTATCTCGGTCCTGCCCAGGAGAAACCTCTCCTTGATGTGAGTAACTTGTGGTGTGAGTGACTGGTGTGATGTTTCCCCTTCCTGCCCCCGTGGTGTCACTGGTGCCGCAGCCGGCATGTCCCTGTGCGTGGCACAGCCGGGGCTGAGCACCAGTTTGTCTCTGCGTGTGAGAAAGGGGCAGAAGAAAGCTCTGAGAAATGCGGGACCTGCCAGAGTATTAGTTACACAGTCTCTTTTTTCTTTTGTTGGAGGTTTTGAACACCTTTCTTTCCAAAAAACTGCCCTATGAGGTGACACTGCCCAAGTTCTGCCCTAAAATCACTGAACTGGCTCATAAGGGTTGGACTGGATGATCCTTAAGGTCCTTTCCAACCCAAAGCATTCTCTGATTCTATAATTAAGCCAGACTTCAGGCTGGTTTTGAGGTTGCAATTCCAGACTCCCGTTGTCAATCCTTTGTGTGAGGACAATGCCATCTTCCTCCCCTCTCCTCCTCCCCTCTGTGCCTGCCCTCCCCGGGCTGCTCCAGGCGTTAATGCCCCCCACACCCCTGGGCTCACTGGCCACTGGAGCCTGGGCAGGGGCTGGCCCATCTCTGAGGGATGTGGTGCTTGAATTTGTTGGGGTGACTTTCCTTGCTGAGCTCTGCCGTGGGATGGAGGAGCAGTGAGTCACCCCTCTCTCCTCACACCCCGCACGTCTGAGGGAGGCTGGAGGTTTTTCCCCCTCAGGGGGTGGGAAGGCGTTCACAGGGATCAGAGTGCTCCGAGGAAACTGCCGGTGAAAACTTTGAGGGGTTTTTTTTTTCAAGCAAGTTTTGAATGTGCTTAGGAAATTGTATTGCAAGAGCGGCTATAAAAGTTGCTAAAGACTTGTCTATCCCTCCTCAGCGTCTGGGTTTTTTTTTCTTTAAATAAAAGGTCCTTATCTTCTCTGCCAACTTGGCAGCAAAGGTTGCAGCTGATTCCTGCTTTTGAGCTATGTTTTTCTCTTCTGCAATGCTTCGAAAAATGACCATTGCAGAAAAAATAGCTGGCGGAGACGGCAATTAGACAGGGAAAGTTCACGGTCGCCGTACCTGCGGGACGGGCTGGCTGGGGGGGTGAGCTCTGTGCTCCCCCCTGCGCCCCCCAGCACCCGGAGCTGCTCGGGCCCCACACAGACCCCAAAGCCCAGCGAGTCTGTGCAGTACGCAATCCCAGACACAAAGGTCAGTGGAAGCTTTAGAATCATGACATTTTGCCTAAAAAAAGGGGGTTTTTTTGAGGCAGGATTTTTTTTTCCCCTCCTGAAAGTCTCTGTTCCAACCCGCGGGCTGGGAAGGCTGCTTCTGACTCGGTACATACAGGTGATGTCTGTGCGATCTCAAAGTGCTAAGAGCTGGAGGAGCAGCAGGGAGAGCACGGAGCCCAGGATGATTTTGAGGGTTAACCAAGAAGCTGATAATCATCTGTGGCAAACGCTTCTTATAGCAGCACTCAGATTGTGTTGATTTAATTAAATAATATTAAATTCAATTTTGTTTTAAATTTGAGTTACAAAGTCTGCGCGAGCTCATTGTGTGGACATTTAAATTGGATTAAGAGTGGATAAAAGGATTAATGATTAACACTAAATTAGACTAATTTTAGCTGTTCCTAATCTTATTTTGGAGTCTGCACAAGGAGGTTGTCAGGTTTAATTGCAACTTTGATTAAACCGGGCTTTATAGCTGGGAAAACTGCATGAGTTTAACGTCAGCGGGAAGAAGAGCTCTGCCTGAATTTGCAAAGCAGCGTAAGCGCTGGAGGCTTAACCTGAGTGTTGCCGGCCGGGGACGGCCGAGGCACGTGAGGGCTCGGGGAGATGATGCTCCGCACCCCGGCTCCGTTCTCCCCTTCTTTGCACGTGCCGAGCTCGGCCGGTGCCCGGCGCCGGAGCCACCAGTTGGGGTAAAGCTTCTCTGAAATCGCCGTGGAGGCTGGAGGCGAAGCCGCAGCCGCTGCTGCTCTGGGGCTCTGCAGGATCCCAAATTTAACTCTCCCGCTGGCACGGCTGGCTTTGCACGGGGGTAACCTTGGTGATGCTCCCGGGAACGGGGACACCGGGAACCGGAGCTCTGCCCTTGCTGTGGGTGGACGTGCTGGAGGAGAGGAGAGCTGAGCCATTCCAGCTCTGCAGAAGGGCTGGAGAGGGGTTGTCCGCCGGGGGGGCTCGCAGGTGGCTCGGTGTCAGCTGTGTCCCTTGGCTGGCGCACAGCTCCCTGCCGGCAGCGGGGCAGGCGCTGGGCACGCTGCGGGTGCGTGCTGGTGGCCCGGGGGGGGAGAGCTGCTGCTGGAGGGGTCAGGGGGTGCTGGAAGGGAAACGACCATGGTGTAAGGACCGGCCTCTGCTGCCAGAGCATCCCCATAGGAAACTCCACGAAATCTGGGGGACAGTCGATGTGCTCAGGTGTGTGTGCTGTAGGCACTATCTCCCCAAAACACTTGGTGAAATAGGGATGTAAAAATAAAAGGAAACCCCAAAGGCCAGCAAGCCATATTAAGGGTCTGTCCCTATTAAAAATTAATGAAACGATAAAACTTTTGTTTTCATTACACCAGTGGTTTTCACCGTACTGAGGACTGGGTGCCTGCTGGGTCACCGTGCCTGAGCCTTCCCGTGGGCTGTGGTGGGCACACGGCAAGGACGGGGGAGTGCAGAGCGTGCCATGGCCCCGTGGCTCAGGCACAGGGACCCTGCCTGTCTGCACTGGGCTCTGCCGTGGCATCTCGAGGAGCCATATCTGCCTCCTGGAGAGTAACAGCCACAGGGACTTTGGTGCTTAGCACCTAATATTGTCCCCATTTCACGTGGCTTTGTGCCGGGTGCTCTTCCAGCCAACCTGTCGTTGGCCTGACCAAGTTCTCCTCTCTGAACCCAAATCCAAATATTTTATTTTCATGTAATACCGTTCCCCTTGGAGGAAGACATTTACACATAACTAACACAGTGCTTTTGTGCAAGAATTGAGTCTGGGGGCCAGCCCCACACCAAGCGGCCCCTTGGCCTTGAGGGCTGCCAGAGGTCCCTTCCCAGCACCTGGGCTGTGGCTCCAGGTTTTGCGGAATTACGGGGTGGAACGTGAGACAAAATGCTGAGGTGACCTCTGCCTGTTGGTGACATTTCCCAAAATGTGGCGTAGCATTGCCTCGGCCAGAGCATGCCGAGCTGGAGAGATGGGTTGCCTCACCTTCCACATGTCCGTGCGCGGACAAGGGTCAGGCGCTGATGGACTTTGTCTGTGACAAGCGTGAGCTCCACGCTGTGATCTGGGACACAGGGCTGTCCCCCTCCAGCCCTCCGTCCTGCCCGGGAAGGGGAGCAAAGATGGGGCAAAACACTTACGTTTTACCCCAGCAGGATCAGACCCCATGCACAGCGAGTCCCTTGTTTCAATTTCAGCAGGTTCCAGGAGGGACAAGCTGGCAACTGGGAGCAGAGAATAGTGTGACCTCCACTTCAGTCACCACTCGTGGTGTCAAGGAGGATACGTGGCTTAAAGAGGCTCCTAAATATGCCAGAAGTTTAAATTTTCTGCTGGTGGTGGGTGCAGGGGGAGGCAGGGTTGCTGTGCCGAGGGGCTTGCTGGGGAGCACAGACCACCCCCCACCTCCCTGCTCCATCATTGTGGCCTGGAAAAGCTGAAATCCTCCAGCCAGCAGCTGGACACTTTCCAAATGGAATATTTTCTCCTTTAGAAAATGGGGACGTGACAAAAATAAAGATGTTCCCCTGCAAGGATAATTTTATCAATGCCCCCCCCCCAAAGTGGAAAGCAGGCAGGCTTCCCAGCCCGCTGCCCCTGCCAGCTCCGCTGCCCGTATCGCTATGTGCCTGGGAGGGCTGTGCATGGGAGGGGGGTGGCCACGGACCCTCTGGGCTCCTGTGCCCACCAGTGTGTGCTGGGCACGGGAAACTCCACTGGGCGTGGAAAGGAAAAGTCCAATTTAAGGGCAAATACTCCATCCTTTGCTCCGGCTGTAATCTGCCGGCGCGTCGCTGCTGCGGGAGAGGAGTCCTGCCTTTCCCAGGGTTCGGGGCAATTGCTGTGCCCGGAGCGGGTGCCCTCTGGCATTTGGCCAGTTGCAGCCGGTCCGTAGCAGTGACAGTCACCTCCGTGTCCCCGACCTGCCCGTGGCTGGCACCGGCCTCACGCCGCAGCAGGAGGCTGAGTCAGAGCAGCGCTGACCCCCCCGGAGCCAGCTCCCAGATTGGCCTGAATTGAAACCTAAACTGGGTCAGCTGGGTTTTGGACCAAAGTTTTATTTGCTCTCAGAGCAGGTGTAGGGTTTTTGAGAGGTGAATTAGAAGTGCTTTTCACAGAAAAGGTGACAATTAGCAAAGACAGTGTTTTGAGTCGTCTGCGTGTGCTGGAGCGAGGAGGTGGTTGGATTTTAATTCAAATGGGGAACTAAAAGATCAGGTGGAGGAAGCACTGTTTTATTACTGAAATCGGCAGAGAGTTGTCAAACTTCCAACATGGGACAGCATTTCTTGCCCTTGACAAACCCTTCCCGAGCTTCCCTCTTCCCGTGCAGCTCCAGTGCTTCCAGTTCCAGGTCTCGTACCTCCTCCCAGGCCTTTCCCTGTGTCTGACAAGGCACACACGGGCTGTGCCTGGTCTAGAGATGGAGAGCGTTTGCGGTTCCATCCCAGCTCTGGGAAGGCAGGCACTGGAGGGGACTGGGACGCCGGAGCCTGCCCTTCCCTGTGCCGAGATCCTGCTCCGCGTCACGAAGCAAATCCTCCCTCTGCGGCGGCCCATATCACCAGTGTGCTTCCAGGAATTGCATTTCAGGCATTTATTAATCCTTCCATGAAAAATGCAACAGCAGCATTAAGCATTGTTTAATGTTGATATGCACAAGCTATAAAATTATACTCAATTAGCATCCTTTTTCCTTAATGGAGGTTTTGTGTTTCAAGAGATTAAGTGTTCTCGCGTGCAGTGCTCTGCCCCTGACTTCCAGTTACCTTCGTGGAGTTCCTCTGAACTCCAGAGAGAGACGTTAAAAACTAATGGAACACGATCATTCCAGGCTGGTCAGGGCTGGCTGACTGGGATCACACCTCAGCAACCCAACTGAAAGCTACTGAGCTCACAGGGTGTCCCTGGAAAAGCTCCCAAAGGAGTAAAGTCCTCGTGGGGTGTCACATCAGCGGAAGCAAAGCAAAGCTTCTCATGCAGGAGTCACATCCTCTTCGCTTCAGCTGCCACCGCCTGAGCGCCTTCGTTCCCGAGTTCACTGTGGTGCAGCGCCCGGGAGCTGCAGGGCCTCCATCCCTCCCTCCATCCCTCCCTCCATCCCTCCCTCCATCCCTCCCTCCATCCCTCCCTCCATCCCTCCCTCCATCCCTCCCTCTGCCACGGCTCATCCCACTCCCACAGCGATGCCGGAGCCTCAAAAGAGTGTGAGGAGTCTGAGCACGGGGGCAGCGGGGCTCAGGCTCCCTGGCCGAGGACCCTAATTATAAAATGGAGGCTTGGCAGGGATGTGAGCTTGTGACACGGAGTGACACGTGTGTCCCCAGCTGGCAGGGCTGTGCTCCCTCGTTTTTAGGGGGAGATTAGCTTTTAGACAGCTGGCTCTGATGCATTGCTGTTCTCAATGCTGTCACCTCTTTCCACCTGAATCCTAAAAGCAGCCCAGCAGCATCTTTTTTGGCTGCTGCCAGTGCGGAAGGGACGTCAGCCCACCGCTGGCACTAAGATCTTCTGGTGCCAGCTCATTGCCACCAGTACAGGGTCGCAAGATACGGAGCTTTTCTGCACCTCTGGGACAGGATAGAGAAGCTGCTTAGTGGCTCACAGACACTCACCACGGAGCAGGAGCTCGGATTATCCTGCCCATGTGAACGTCACCGGGTGTGAGCAGGCGGCAGCTCTGTGACGGAGCGGTGGGGAGTGGGAGCTCCTCGGCAGCTGGTCACACATCTCATCCTGGAGCAGATGCTTCCAGCAGAGCGGTGTCCCCTAAGGCTGTGTTAGGGCAGGGCACGTCCCATGACTCAGAGCACAATTTCCTGCAGGAGCTAGTTTGTTTGTTTTCCAGGGAATGGTCCTACCCAGCCCTCCGAGGCTCTGACACAGCTCGGCACAGACCGGCGCAGCTGTGGGCTGAACTGAAAAGGGGATGGAAGTCCTGGCAGCATCTTTCTTCTCCCTCTTGCTGATCACAGAGGATTGCTCCAACATTTACATTTTAATTTTTGTAGTGCATTTTTGCTATTATGTCTGCTCTGGATGTAGCTGGCCCTGCTGCCTCCATGTGTCTCATCAACAACAGCCTGGAGCAGCATTTGAGCTTCCCGAGTCCCGTCAGGGTCACGGGGCTGTGTCTGGGGTCCCCTGTGCCCAGCCACGCTGTCCCTGAGCACCCAGCTGATCACAGCCGCTCCTTTCCTTTTGTGCTTTTATTGATTTGCAGCAGATATTCTGTAAATGAGACCATTCCTCACTTCTGTTGCTTGCACCACCTGAAGTTCCAGGTGCTGGTTAACCTTGCTTTGGCAAGTCCCTGGGACGGGCTGGAGGAGGAAAGGATGGAGCAGGGTATTTTGGATAATTCATTAGACCAGCTCGTGGCTGAGGAAGTGTTTTCCAGCCATACCCTTGTTTGTGTGGCAGAATGGCAGTGTCCTGTGCTTCACAGCAATGTGGGGGGGAGCATCACCATTTCAGAGTGTATTAATCTGGCCATGGCTGGCTCCAGCAGGATCCATAGGGGGCATTTACAGTCTTTCCAAGAGCAGGTTCAGCCTCCCAGTTTGACTACTGGTGCTACGGGGGATGTCTTTAAACCAGGCAGAACAGGCATCCAGCAAGCAGCCGTTTAGCCATGGCTTACAGGAATGCCGCGTCCAGCACCAGCAGCAGCCTTGCAGAAACCCAAACTGGTCAGACCTTCCTCTCCTTTGCCTTCTCCAGCTGGGACACTCCACCAGAGGAGAAAGCTGGGGAGTTTGATGTGATTTCTCGCAGAGTCTGGGTAGTGTCAGGGTTTAACCCCAGCCAGCAGCTTGGACCACGCTCACCACCCACCCCATCCCAGTAGGGGAGGCAGAAAAGGAGCAGGGGAAAAAGCCCAACCTTATGTCTTGAGATAAGGATAGTTTAATAGAGCAGGAACGAAAGATGAAAATAATAATAATGATAATGAGGATAAAAGAATATTCAAAATAAAGAGATACAACAGAAGTTGTTCTCACTACCCGATGGTGGGTTGCCCATCCCATCCCAAGCAGTGATCACAGATTCCTGCCCCCCAGCACCCCCCATTTATACCCTGAGCATGACGTGTATGGTAGGGAATATTCCTTTGGCCTGTCTGTGCCACAGCTCAACTCCTGTGGGAAGCTGAGGAAGTCCTTGACTAATGTAAACATCACCTGGCAACAACTAAGACAATATGTGTTATCAGCATTGGTCTGGTACTGAATGCAAAGCGCGGCGGCCGCTGGAGTTAACTCTATCCCAGCTGACAGCGGGACAGTCGGTGGTGTGAGCTGCGCCGCCCGAGGCCAGGAACGGTGTCGGCAGCTCGTGGCACGTCTCGGCTCTCTCTTGCTCTGTAAAACATTCCGGCGTTTCTTCCCGCTCCCCTTCTGCTGCCAGGTGAGATGGGGAGGAGGCTCCTTGGCTGCGGGAGGAGGAATGTGGTGTTACTGCATTGCTGAGCAGCGGTGGGGTAAGGGCAGGCACTCCGGCAGCAGGCACGCCTCGGCGCGGGCGGAAGCCCAGCCAATCTTTCACATACCATAGCCTTAGGGATAAGATTTTTTTTTTTTCCCTCAGTTCTGTGTATATCCTTTCTCTGGGCTCCTCATCCTCAGCCTGCACGGCGCCGTGTCGCTCAGTGGGGACGGGAGGTGGGTACCACACAGACAGAGCCATGGGAACCAAGGTCCGAATCTTCTGTCGTGGTCTGCTGAGACCCTGGCCAGTAAGGGGGAGGAATGTGATTTTGGGGTCACGTCAGTAAAGTAGATGGAAAAGGCTTGGTGCAGGTTTTTCTGAGGATGAAAACCTGTGTTTTAGCTGAAATGCAGCCAACCTGATGATCCCTATTGCTGAGACTTGAGGTTGTGTTCAGGCTGGTGTGAGATGTGAATACCCAGTGTGATTTTAAGTCACGGGGATGTCCTGAATTAGGCTTTCACTGATCGAGCTGAGGTGCTGATAGAGGTGCTGCCTTGTCATCGCGATGCCCACCATGACATGCAAAACCTGTCGGAGAGGGTGGGCAGACGGTGGGGACGTGGCCCCGACCCCCAGCTGTGCAGCTCTGGAGGGAGCTGGCTTCAGTCTGGCTCGGTGATGTCCTGGCAGTGGCCACGTGAGCCCCAGGTGGGGCTACCTACAGACGGGCTTTCACTTGCCGGTTGCCTGCAGAGCAGCTGGTTCACGCTGCCGTCATCCTCCTCCTCCAAAGGGATTTCTGTTTGTGGCCGTGTGCCCTGTCTAGGAGCTGACACCGACCCTGAGTTACACGGTAACTGGGTGTGTTTGTCTGAAGATCCCTGAATCACTCCCTTTATCATCACTGCACCCACAGGCGCCTTCTCTCCCAGGTGAGGCACTGCCTGTTAAAAGCCGGGAGAGGAAAGAGCCAGCGCTCGGAGGGCTCCTGCGGTCGCAGATCGGCGTCTGGAGCAGGGGGAGAACGCCCTCACCGCGAGCCGGGGACACCGCGGGGACCGAGGACGGTGCTCCCACCCGGGCAGGGAAGAGGGCAGGTGAGGTCTCTGGCAGCTCTGCCTCCCCGGGGCTCTCCTGCAGGGACCCTGCCGGAGACACGTGTTCGGCAGCGGTTTTTACGGGTTTCTTCTTTCCGTAGAACAAGACTTGGGGCCATCGCGTTCACCGGTGAGTTTTGACCTGGAATTTCTGGAAAGGCAGGGCAAAGGGTGGGGCTGGAGAGCAGAAAGTGCAGCCTGTGGGGGGGCATGCGGGGGGCTATGTGTGTGCACACTCACTCCTCAGAGCATCGTTTCTAGCCACACATCATGTCCTGCCATCGGCACCGGGTCCCTGCCCACCCCAGATGGTGGTCCTGGGGCTGCAGGTTCTCCGTGTCCCCGAGGAGCCGGGCAGTCGGGAGTCACAGCTCTGCGGAGAGCGAGGTGCCACGCTGGTACCTGGGGTTCACCCCAGCAACAACACAACGATCTGGAGAGAGCCTCTGGGGAAGGGGACAATCACACGCTGTAGGAGAAACTTGGGCACGCTTCCTGAGTTAGGTGAAAAGCTGGGATTCTGTGTACGTTAAAAACATATACAGTCTGAACATCTGGTTTTCCTCTTCATTATTCTTGATTTGTCACCCATGTGCTGTTGTAGATCAATTAAAACTATCTCCCTGTGAACTGAGAAGGAATGGGAATGACCTGGACTGAGCTTTAGACTGGCATTTTCTGCTCATTTTAGCTCATGCTGCAAATTCTTCCCTAGGTGTGTCCCTGGCAGGATGGAGTCTCGCTGCCAGCTTTGGCCGTGGGCATTATTTGTCCTCCTGGGTAAGGCTCACCATACAGTGTGTCTAAAGGGATTCAGGGGAAGCTGACTAAATAGAAATGCTGCTAATGTAAGCTTTGTGTTGGTGCCAGTATTACGGCAGCAGCTGGGAGAATGGTATTTGATAACAGCGCTGGTGTGTGGCCAAAGGCTGCTCTCTCTTCTCTCGGCTATAGGGCTGGATGTATAGGTGACCAGGGGACAGCAAACAGGGCTGTTCGGTGTGATGAGCAGCTGCATCCCTGCAGCCCTGTCTCTGGGGTCATGGCAAAGGAGATTTTCAGAAACATCTCTTAGTACAAAGCACTTCAAAAGTGCCTTTTTCTTAATAGAAATAAAAGTAATTCAGGGGCAGGATACCTTTGTCCTTTTGGCATGTGCATTGTGTGGGGTTGTACTTGGTGTGCTGTAGAAGCAGCATCGTGCTGGCTGATGGCTGTGTGCCACCCTGACACAGCCCCCAGTCCTGTTTTTCTGCTGTTCCAGCTGCCCCATGGCGGGTGGGCGCAGAGCGAGCCTGCTCCCAGGGAGCCTGTTACCCCCCCGCCGGAGACCTCCTGCTGGGACGAGCCCACCACCTGAGAGCATCCTCCACCTGTGGCCTCTCCAAGCCCGAGACGTACTGCACGCCCCACGGAGAGGTATGTCCATCTCCTAAACCTCACGTAGGGATGCTAATGCCTTCGCCCATCCTATCCTTCCTGCCCTTGTGCAGGGACGTGTTTAACCTATTCCAGGTATTTATCCCCCTTCCAACCATGCTGGGCCATCGCACCATCTGTGGTGTCCCCTCAAGCCCCGTGGTCGAGAAGAGGAGCTGAGCACGAAGGCGGTGGCAGGGAAAAGGCAGCAACGCTCTGGTGCGAAGCACTGGAGGCAAAACGGAAGCTTTTGCATCCAAAACATCCTAAGCCTTCCTGTCCCTGGACTTCTTAGTTATAAACTAAGCTCATATTTCACTTGTCATAAACAGGAACATTTCGGGTCTTTCACAAAGACTTGGAAAAGCTTCTGAACAACTGTTTTCAATTAGGCTGGTTGTGCGGGGGCAGGAGATGGTGCTGGGGGGGGATAACGTTTCAGCCAGCTCCGGGTTCCCAGGCTCCAAAGCTGCCACCAAATCAGAGGAAGAGTTTAAGGATAAATCTGCCTGAGCTCAGAGCTGAAAACTACAGGGGTGATGGCCCTGATGTGAGGCCTTCCTAAAGCCTTTCTCTGTCCCTCTGGCGGTGTTAACCCCGTAACTGCTGGGGGAGGAGCCTGAAAGGGAATGGGTTCAATGCAGGACAGGCAAAAAAGGGTCTTGGGAGAGATGCTGGAGAGGAGAAGTGGCAGCCCTCCAGTGAGGTTCTGCACTGAAATCCAGCTCCAGTGAGTCAGCGTCCTTCTGCTTTTAATTCCCTTTGAGTTGAAGGCTAAGGGGGGTGTGTGTGTGTGTTGAGATGGGGAGATTTTTGCCCCTCTGTGAGCTCGGGGGTGACTGGGAGCTGCTGGTTGGTGTGGAACTGGGGCAGCTCCCTGCCCTGGATGGGTCGAAGCATGGTGTCCTCCTGGCTGTGGGCTGGCTGCAGCCTCTGGGCTGTGCCCGGGCGTTTGCCAGGCTGACAGTCCTGCTCGGGCATTTCCTCCCTTCAGGCTCCCGCTCACCTTCTTGGAGCTGTTTTCCTGCTCCCAGGGATGGGGCCGATGCTCATCTCCCAGCAAACCCCCGCTGCGTCTCTCGGGTCCCGTGGCCCATGGACAGGAAAAAAGCAAGCAGCTATTTTTGCTCTGACTTAATTTTTTATTCTTCCCAATTTCTGTTTATACTTGAGGAAAGCTGAACATAAATGTACCTCTGAAATCCTCACTTAACATAGACTTGTGACAGTGACTTTTACTTGAAGAGGGTGAGTGTCTGCAAAACCCTGATTGAGCTGGTGTCCTAACACTGGCTGGAGTGGGGGAGTTATTCCCTTTGCCTGCCCTTGAGAGATGACTCTGAAGGGCCTTCAGCTGTGATCAGTCTGCATCTTTGAAGTGGGGACTGGGTGTCTCTCCGATGGCTGCCATGTACCTTGAGCAGAAACGATCTGTTTGGTGCAGAATTAGCCAGCGAGGTGTGGTGCTGGTGGTGCTGGTGGTGCTGGTGCTGTGGAGGAAGGCAGGGGGCAAGGCTGCAGCCGTCTCTTGCAGTCTTCAAGTCCTTGAACTATTCAGTATTCAGATTTCTTATACCTTGTCTTATAAGTACCAGGGTTAAAACGGGTATGGAACAATTAACACTGTGCTAAGCTGGATTCTCCAATTCTAGCTTTGGGATTTATATGTGATCCTTTCCTTTACTGCGTCGTTCCTGCTACCAAATTCCTCAGGGACCCTTTATTTCTGTTGTGTGGCTGTAGTGGGAGCATTGAGCCCACCAGCTCCTGTCTCTGCAGGAGAGATCCCTATGCGTTGAGCATTTCCCGATTTATTCCTCCCTTTCTCTACTTCCTTAATTTAGGCAAAGATTAATCCTCTGAACTCAATTTTCCTATTCCCATTCCATAAAAAGTAAGCACATATAATTTATGGACTCTTAGGAGGTTGGGTTTTTTTTTGTTACAAGTCTTGCTCTTGTTTTGCTGCCAAATAGGTACAAATTTGGAGTGGGTTTTGCAATCTCAGCAGAGGGCATGGGATGAGGGGTTGCTCTCGCTGGCTGCTGGGCACAGGCTCTCTGGCCGGGCCACCAGCCCACGCTGGCCCCAGGGCTCTCTTTTGCAATTCTGGTGGGTGACTGGCTGTGGACATGGGTTTCAGCCTCTGCTCCATTGTCTGCTCCGGCTCCAGATCCCTCTAACCTTTATACTTTGCACTTCTGATTGCTCCATTCCTTGGCTGTGGGCTCAGTCCAGTGCAATCCAGGAGGGACACTCAGCGTTGCCATTTATAGAGCAGGGGGTGGCAGCGGCGATTAGAAAAGTGATGGGGGGTGGAAACCAGGCAGACCAATGGACCGGCTCGGAAACCACTTAGTGCTTGGGAAATGGCTGTTGGAGTCAGCAGGGAAAGGGAAAAAGCAGGAGGAAAAATGAAAATAAAATAGAAAAATAAGCCAGCCTGGATTTGGAGTCGTAACGGCGCTGATGTGTGTGGAAAGACTCTCGTTGACCGAGGTGTGATTCAAGTCCCAGTTAACTCACCCCTTTATTTAACTGCTAAGAGCTGCGCTTTGAATGGAACACGGAGCAGCTCAGGCTGCCCAGCTCTGGCCAGGGGAAGGCTCGGTGTGGCTTTCACAGGGATTAGCAGGTCCCCGGTCCCCTGAACTGGCCCGGCCTCCCGAGTGACAGCACGAGGGCTGTGCTCGCCTTCGGCCGTCCGTGGTACCCGAGCCCTGGGCTGTTCAACACTTCTCTGGAGGGGGAGCGTTTCTTTCCTGGGGGCTCGTGCAATGCTTTCAGCTTAGACGTGTTCAGAACTAGAAAATAGCTACAGACTTTGCTGGATGTTTTATTAATTTTGCCCAAAGCACCCTGCACATTGCTGTGAAAGCCTTTGCCAAAGAACAGGCAAGAGAGGGGAGAAGCTGGGTGTCCCTGTGCTCGTGTTGCTGCCGTTCCTGCATCCCACAGCGGAGCAGTTTGTGCGTGGGGTGACTGCGTGGGTCCTCACGCCCTGACACGGGGAGACTTTGGGTATTCAGATGTTGTTGAGGTCCAAGATTTTCTGCCCTCTCTCACCTGCCTTTCATGGGCACTTGGTGGATATGAGGAACGGAGGGTGGGAAGTCTCCTTTATCACCCCCTGTGTCATGGTGACGTGGAGTTATCCAGGTAGGAATTGAGAGGAGGGGTTCCAGAGAAGCCTGCTCCCTAAATGAGCTATTGGGAGAGGAGTGTGAGCGGTGGGGCAGGAGAGCTGCTGGCCTGGCAGAGGGATCCTGCTCCCGCTGAGGGATGGTCGCAGCTGCCTGGCAGGGGTTGCTCTGTACGTCCCTCCCTGCCGTCTCTCAGCTCTGAGTCGTCCTCGGCTGCTTCCAAAAATACAGGCCAATGTCTGCGAAAGGCAGCATGTGCAAGACTAATGCTTCTGTCTGCCTTATTGCCACCGTCTGATGGTTACATCTGCTTGCCCACCTGCCTGAGTCGGTCAGGGAGCTCGGTGCTGATCCAAGCCGTGCTGCCTGCGGCGGCTTGGGCAGCCCCAGACGTGCTGGGACAGGGGAGAGCGTGCTGAATGGCCCCTGTGCCGCCCGGCTCGTTGGCTTTCCAGACCCATGGCATCTGTCAAACTCAAGGTTTTTTTACATAGAAAAATGCATCCACAAAACCACGGAATAATTGTGGTCGGATGGGACCGCAGGAGATTCAGCCCCCCGCTCAAAGCAGGGCTTCTAGTTTTGGGTATTGCTTCATCGTGCCAGGGGTTTGCATTGAAGGATTTGTATTCCCGACCTGCTGAAGGTAGTATGGCAACCAGGCAACCAGGGGCTGCTGCTCTGTGCTTATCTCATCTTATTCTGGCATTCAGACACACCCTGCTTTTTACTGCAGGGATATGTCCCTACCTGCAGTGAATGTGCAGCAGAAAAAGCCTATTTCCCATTATTATTATTTTTTTCTCCTCCTCCTCCACTCTCTGTATCTTTTTTTTTTTGCTGGATGACTGCAAACTGTCACATATGCCGGGAGACATCACGTCATTCCCTCGCAGACAAGATGCAGAGGCAGGAGGACCCCGGCGATGGGTTTGCAGACTGGCATCCTGGCAGGTTTTAAATGGAGTTTCGCTGGGGGGAGATGATGTGAGAACAGACGGGGTGAGGAAAACAGGCACCCACGTGTTTGCTTTTAAGGAGGAGAAATGAGCTGCATTTCCTTAAAACCCCACACCCGGGATGTTTGTCTGACTTGTACCTGCGCCCCCCTCCCTGCTGTCCCCTCTGAATTTGGGGGTAAAACCCAAAAACCAAGGTCAGAGCCCTCGATTTGTGTTTTGAGCAGAACTCTTAGCTCGTTTCCCAGTGGTGCTGCTTCTGGCTGCTGGAGCACAGATGTGCTGTTGGCTGTTAGAGACAGATGTGCACTTCAGAGCTGAGGCACCGTCCCCTTCAGCGAACGGTGATGGCTCCCGGAGGAGATCAACTGCACCCACACACCCCGGGGCAATGTCTACCCCATTTTCCCATGGAAAATGCACAGAGTGCTTCCCGGGCCAGAGCAGCCCTGCTCTGGGAGCCTGCCAAAGCCCCGTCCTACAGCTGGTGTTAACAGGGAATGAAAATGGGCTGGAACAGGGAGTGAAAATGGGCTGGAACAGGGAGTTGCATAACTCAGCTTTAACAGGTGCCCTTGTTCCTAAAGTAATTCATTCTTGCTGCCCACCCTGTTTCTTAATAACCCTCAATCTCTCTGCATATATATAACTTCCCACTGCTTTCTGGATTGTCCCCAAATAAACTTGGAACGGTAATTACTGTCCCTATACAATATTAATTGTGCAAGAGCACACAGGGCTCGTGTATGGGAGGCTGCGTGCCAGGAGCCCGACTGACACAGTGCCCTGCGCTGGCACGGGGCTGGGCTCGAGGCAGGACCCCCCCCGGTCCCCACGCTGGGGAGAGGGCTTCCTTTCACGGCTGGAGAGAAGCAGCTTCCCATTTTTGCTGATGAACAACTTCAGTTTATTTTGGGCTGGGCACCTGTGCCAGGAGGTTTTATTTCAAGGGCTCTCTACTCGTATGAAAATGGCAGCGAGAGCTACTTAAAATACTTTGGTCTGGGTCCATCAGCTTAAAATCACTTGTGGTTTTCTGCCCCGGCGTGAGCGGCTGGTCAGCAACGGCTCACGAGGTCAGAGCGGGAGGAGAGCAGCAGCCCAGGTAGTTCTGAGACACGGATCTGTTCCTTCTCAACACGCTGGCTTTCCCCCTGAAATGACTGCCCTTCTGACGGCCGGAAGGAATTTGCTTTAATCCCCAAACCTCTACAATCTGTGTTTTGGGTGACTCTTAAGAGTCGCTTGGAGGCACAGGGGGGGGGGCGGTTAGTGGTTTTCGTGCAGACCTACAACTTCTTTTGCCTTCCTGCAGGCCTTCTCAGCCCCACGTCCCACCCCTCAAACACGTCCCCGTGCTCTTCTGCCGCAGCAGCTCCCGGGCTGGGGCTTGGGTGGCTGCGGGGAGGGAAGGGCAGGACGTGCGGGAGAGCCAGGGCTGGGGCTGCCCTGGGGCTGGTGACCCGGCTCCGAGCGTGACCTCTTCATTTCCAGCCCTCACGTAGCCCCGCAGCCCCGGGCTGTTCCTGGCAAGCCCAGGGATGCCCCGGGTCTGCTGCTCTGCTCTGCTCTGCCGGCAGTGGAAGGGAGGGAGAGCCAGGGAAAGGTGGGTGCCTGCTGCATCTCCCCTCGGCCCTGCGCTGGACTGTCATTTTTGGTAATTCCCTCTGTCCCGAGGAACTTTGAGACACATAGTCACAGTCAGTAATAGCAGGTCCTCCGGTTGTGCAACAGGGGGGTTTCACAACTGGAT